>OZ024824.1:6582781-6867781 GCA_964016985.1 Anodontia alba
TGGGTTGATGCATCATTTAACAAGAACTCAAAACACGGTTCTTAGAAATACCGGAACACATCGAAACACCAGAACACATTGGTAATTACCGGAACACACCAAAACACCGGAACACGTTGGTAATTACCGGAACACACTCAAAAACGTATTTTGTTTTTGCTATAAATAAGTTCTTTTGTGGTGGGAATATGTGGTTCGTTTATATATTCTGTGTCTTATTTTGACTGTTTGTAACACATGATCATACTTTATAAATCTTAGCTCAGTTAAGCATCAAATAATTAATATTATTGTATGGCAGTGTGATCTGGTGAATTTTTGCCATGATGAGTTTGGTATTAAAAAGTTATTAACCATGATAAATATTATGATGGTGATTAATTTTATAATCATGGGTGTTAGGTTGCATTAAACCTCATAATGGAATATTAATGATTAGAGTGAACAATGTATTGACAGAAGACATTACAAATACATTATCATAAAAGGACTGGAACACATTTTTTTAAAACACTGGAATGAGGTTAATTTATTGTATCCTAAGATCAAATTTATTATTAACAACATCCGACACACAAACAGACAGTAATTAAGTTGTAAAAATGATCTTTAATAATATAAAAAATGAAAAAATTAAAGTGTGTTCCGGTAATTACCAATGTGTTCCGGTGTTTCGGTGTGTTCCGGTATTTCTATGAACCCCTCGAAACACATAAATTTTAAGCCTAAGTCATGTTAGATCTCTCTTGGCAGTCAGGAGCACAACTTCTATAAGTTAATTTTTTTAACTCAAAAGAGTTAACAATTTTGCTATAGTTTGTGGATTTAACTTGTTTCAGTTATTTTTTTAATTTGTGCTATTTTTCACATTCTGATTGTAGACTTACAGCAATTTTCATGGGCAAGTGGTTAATTTTGTATGAAAGATCTGTTACGTAACTTTATGATCAAGCAATAAAATTTTGTACATATCATCTAGAAAGGTATATGCAGGGCCTTTGAAGTGAATGAAGAAATCTACATTTTAATTGAATGCAGTTATGTGAAATAATGTAAAATGTAAATAAACACTCTTATGCATAAGCTCTCAAACCAGGCTCAGATCTGAGCCTCCTTCAGCTAAATGTAATTAAACAAGCAGTTTGTTATCACAGCAGTCTCTGACCACCAACAGTTGCAACCCCAGTTATCTAGTTGTCCCAAGGTGTCTCAGAATGATAATGGAAAACTGTTAGCATACTGACATTCATGATTTATCTTTTCTGAAGAGTGCTTGGAACCATATAACAAATTAATTTATCTTGAGAGGTACAATAATATATCTCAAATATGTTCATATATTAAAAGTTGCAAGTGTACTGAATCTTACAGTACTTTGACAACCATTTGTCTCATGCTTTTAGAAGTAATAATATTACTTGAAAACAATTACAAAATGAGCTGCCACCTGACAAAACTAACAATTGGACTTGCCCTCCGATCAAACTGAACCAGTCAGATTTGATTCTTTGCTGTGAGGTCAATAGATACTGAAGGACCTAAGTTGCTTTCATGGACAGCAAAGACTCTGACAGGGTAAACACCATATGCCCGTCCACCATTTTCAGGGACACAAAAAATATAACCATCGAGATTTTAAATTTTACCCTGGTAATTTAAATAATAAAAGAAATGCATGTATGATGTAATGATAATTCTTTGTTTTAACTGCATTTTTTGGGGCTTAATTTTTCGCAATAACTTTTTTATTTTTGATTTTAGCGAGAGATGTTCAGCAACAAAGTTGCAGTAGGCAACCTCCATGAACTTCTCCAAAATCTTAATTTTACAAGATCCCATTGTTTGTCGATGTAAATGTAATGAAAGAAGGTTAAAAGCATGCTTGACATGGGTATCAATAAAGTCGTTGTACCGTATTATTAGAAGTTTGTTAAAAACTTACCAAGAGAACAGTAACCAGGATTTTAAATATTTTCCCGCTCAATAAAGTTTTTGATTTTTGTAACTTTACAAAATGTGTCCAGCGTCAAAGCTGTAGAGGTAATCTACGCCAACTCTTCCAAAATGTCCTATTCCGCAGAGTTTTGCAGTGTTTCTTCTCCTAGGATGAAAGAATTTTTATTTAATACTTCGAAAAAGAAGGCAGGCATTTTCTTTTCGTCATCAGGGGAAATGATCCCCTGACCGGTTATTAGCTCACCTGAGCACAAAGTGCTCACGATGAGCTATTATGATCAATCAGTGTGCATCGTCTGTCGTGCGACGTCAGCGATTTGCTTTAAAAGCCCTTTTCCTCCTACACCCCTGGGCCAGTTGACTCGAAACTTGGTAGGAAGCATCAGGGTGACTTGTAGATAAAAAATATACCGGCACAGTGGCTCAGTGGTAGAGCGTCCGCTTTGTGACCGGGAGGTTGCGGGTTCGATCCCCGGCCGGGTCATACCAAAGACTTTAAAAATGGTACTAGCTGCTCTTTCGCTTGGCGCTCAGCATTAAGAAAGTAGAGCTAGAACTGGTCAGCTCAGTGTCAGTATAATGTGACTGGGTGGAATATCATGTCAAAGTGTCTGGGGCGTGATATTTCAGTGAGGCAGCACTCTAAAAGTGAGCATTGAGCTCCCTGCCACATCCAGACACCGTCGCGATATGACTGAAAAAGGTTGAAAGCGACGTTAAGCCCAAATCAAACAAACAAAAGATCAAAAATAGCTAAAATCATACCGATTGGAAATCCAAGGTGGATGGCAGTCATCTTGAAAATTTATTTTTCACTTCTTCTCCTGAACCAATAGGCCAGTTTACTTGAAACTTGGTAGGAAGCATCAGGGTGACTTGTAGATAAAAAAATAGCTAATGTCGTTCCAATTGGAAATCCAAGATGGCCGCTATGGGGGCCATCTTGAAAATCTAATTTTTGCTTCTTCTCCTGAACTGAAAGGCCAATTGACTTGTAACTCGGTGGGAAGCATCGAGGTGACTTGTAGATCAAAAATAGCTAAAATCCTTCCAGTCATAAATCCAAGATGGCCGCCATGGCAGCCATCTTGAAAAACTTGGTAGGAAGCATCAGGGTGACTTGTACATGTAGGTCAAAAATAGCTGTGCAGATTAGTCTGTTTCATACCTGGTTTGCACCCATAAGACAGGGTTTCTCCTGATGTGGTTAAATAAATATATGAAAACTTAGCACAATGGTATAATTTTTAGCAGACAATATTTTGAAATATTCTTCTTATAATTTGTGTGAAATGTCAAATCCTGTTTAAAGGGAAAAATAAGACGAAAATCACAAGTTTGTCGTCTGCTGAATTAGCTGAGAGAGTGGTAAAGGTTAAGACCTCCTAAAAAAAATGAATAAATGAAAAGAATGTTTTGAACAACAAATAAAACTGTTTCTGCATATACATGTACAATGAAGATGTAAGATTTGAAATTATGTAGCTATAAGACAGAAACATGTGTAACTGACCATATGTTACCAATCAGCAGGACAATATTAACAAGTTATTGACAAGTCACAGTATGCCACTTATTAATGGCTCTTTGATTATCATTTATGAACTCCCTGTTTTCTGGAAATCAAAGGTACATGTACATGTATCTGAGCAGCTTATGCATAAGTGTAAAGTTAAAATCTTTGGCCAAAAGAAAGTTCACTCTTACACTTTGGAAGGGAGATAACTTTATAGTTAAATTTTAACTTAAAGGCAGTATTTTCAAACCAGGGTCTGGTTCTCAGTGCAGGAATGACAGCAGCAATTTTTCATCACAAAAACATGCCTTTTTAATTTTGACCCCCTTAAACCCCACATTTTTTTAGTAAAACTGGGGTTTACAGGGGTATACATTATTATTCTTATTTCTGCTCAAAAACATAGATTGTAGGTACTTGTTAGAACCATCTCACAGAGGTAGTTCTAACGAGTACCCACAATCTATGTTTAGCAGAAATTTGAAAAAAATATCAGACTTTTTTATCTGAAAAATTTTGGTTTTTGGAGGTGAAAGTTTCTTTATATTTGAATAGGCATGTTTTCGTACTGTCAAGCAACATGGTTCTTTTTGGGCAAAAAAAAAATGTGTTTCTAGTTCCTTGCCAAAAAACAAAAAAAAAAAAACAGTTGGTACTATGTTACTAGTTACAGCTTGTCATGGAAGAGTACATGTGCACAGTCTGTATCTGCGGATGGAAACAGCCCCTTTTCTTTCTGAATCGTATAAGAAATGTACAGTATAACTGAAACTTTTTTTTAACCCTTGTCATGCTGAATAAATTAAGATGCCACACCCACTTCTAATGTCCATCCAATCAGATTACTTGATCTGCAGTTTTGACAGAAATTCACATATTTAATGACAAACAGTGAAGATCCAGATCAGTTGGCTTCTTCTACACTGTTTGCTAAGACAGGGCATGTCATGCTCAGCATGAGAAGGGTTAAGTCTGTTATTATCAATATACATAATGTCTATTAGATAACATACATGTGTCTTATATGTACCCAGTTCCAAAGAAAAATGCCTAAGCTTGTTTATGTAAGTGGCTAAGTATGGTACATGTATTTAGTCTTTAATCAACAACAAATACATGTGGGTAAAAAAGTTATATTTATTTTTATCCTGTCTTATATTTTATGTAAAAATATGCTCAGAAGTGGCTGTTTATGATGGAATATGAGGTTTGGGGTAGACTTTAAGAGGTTTTAGGTAATTTCAGAGATTTAAAGGGGTTTATAATCATGCTCCTTCAATTTTTAACAATAAACACATAAAAAAAATTCTTTAAATTTTTGCTTTTAATTTTGCTTTAAATTGATCATATTGTGTAGAGTTTATTCATTCTCCTATTTTAAATATGGGATTTATAAACCTCCGGAGGTAAAACAAATCCGGATTTTTTTTTACCTCCCGAGGTTTATAAATCCCATATTTAAAATAGGAGAAATGAATAAACTGTATATTACATGCATTTCGCCGCAACAGAGTACACCATTTAATATCCTCATAAACTGTATATTACATGCATTTCGCCACAACAGAGTACACCATTTAATATCCTCATAAGCAGTACACCATTTAATATCCTCATAAACAGGGGTCTGTAATGGAATATAAGAGGTTTTGGGTAGATTTTAAGAGGTGTTGAGTGAATGCAGGGGTTTTTTTTCTATTGTGTTTTGTTTTTCATGACACCCGTCACTGTGAATGACTTGGGCTATTGTTGATATATTTCATTACTTTTGTTAGTATCGCTAAATTCATTCATGTTCTTTATCATATTTATTGTTATTTATTCACCATTCTTTGCATTTTTGATAGGAATTTTGAAGAGAAATGAAAGAACATTGTATGATGCTGTTTTACAAAACCAGAAACAAAGTACAGATTCTGAATGTATAAAAAAGGAAATCAAAGTACATTCCGGATTTAATATGCAGAATTCAAAGTGTAAGTATGTTTAGAGATTTTATCCTCATCATGCAAGATTTTGTCTTTATGCATGTGTTAACTGTTCAGGTTGAGATCTTCCTGAGTGATCAGCAGTCTCATCTGATTGTGTGTGTGTGGGGGGGGGGGGGGGGGAGGGGTGGGGGGGATGCTATTTTAGCTTCAGATAAGATGATTCTTTCAACCGAAAAGTAATGAAATTTTCCGTATTTCTTTATGACAGCATATGCCTCACTGAGGCACTTCTAATGCTTCTAATGAGTACCCACACCATATGTTTTCTTGGAGAAATAAGAAAAATATTATGTGGATACTCCCTCTTATCTGATGCTATGCTCATCAGGGGCTATGCATTCAATGATTTTGTAAGCACATAGCTGCAGGTACTAGGGGGTAAAAGGGAAATACTTTCCGTATTTTGAAAACATATGTTGTGTACACTCAAAAGAAGCGCCCTGGTCTCTGTCTCACATACAACAAGACACAAACTCATTTCATCTCAGAGCTTTTTGTGAAACAGCAAAACATCTTCCCTAGTGAAAATTACTATTGGAATAACACTGGAATACTATTTTTTTTTTCCCAGTAGAAACCAGTGGATATATTTGCCTGTATTCAACATGTCCTACTGGTATTATCATTGGAGACAGCTGACCAATACCACTGATTATTTCACTGGCTTGCTGGCTGAACAAAACTGGAATACCATTGGTGCACATGTATTTCCAATGGAAATCAGTATACATATGTAACCGAGCAAATTCGTTCTCTGCAAAGTAAATTTGTGACCATACGGTGCTTAACTTCATAGAAAAGACAAGCCACTATACCGTGTTGCCATAAAAGCTAGCTCCTGCAGATCGTGTCGCAGCGACAAATGTTACAAGTGAACTAGTTCTCTGCCAAGTTAAGCAGTGGCAACCCGTGTAGGGACCCATCCAGGTATTAACCAAACAATGACTTGCTTAACTTCATAGATTAGCCAGACCACCATACTACATCGCCAAAAAAGCTAGCTCATATAGCTATTGTGAATGCTGTATTAGTGTAATTTAGTGATCTATATACTTTTCTCCCTATAACATTTCTCCCTCTCATCTTTTGACTTGGCCGTCAATGTCAGCTGGGAATGCTAAGGAAACAAAAAGCCTATGCATGTAGGGTCAAGGATTATCATCATGTCACAGAACCAAATGCAACTGAGCAAATCGGTTCTCTGCCAAGTTAAGCAGTGGCCATCCATGAAGGGTCACCCGTCCAGGTACTAACCAAGGAATTTGTTGCTTAACTTCGTAGAAAAACCAGACCACTATACCACGTCACCATAAAAGCTAGCTCATACAGCAAGGCTGTAATAGTGATCTATATACTTTTCTCCCTGTCACATTTCTCCCTCCATCATCTTTTGACTTAGCCCTCAAAGTCAGCTGAATCAGAGAATGTTACATAAGCAAAACTCCAGAGTGAGGAGCTTGTGCGTACAGGGTCAGGAAATTATCCAGCTTTCATCTTCCTACTCACAGCGCCACATGTAACTAAGTGAATTTGTTCTATGCCAAGTTTAGCAGTGGAAACCCATGTAGGGTCACCCATGGAGGTACTAGCCAAAAAGTCTGATGCTTAACTTCGTAGAAAGGCCTGACCACTCTACCTTTTAGCCATAAAGCTTGGCTGTATTAGTGAGCTACTGGTATATACCTTTCTCACGGTCACATACATGTATATATACATGTAAAAATATCAATGATTTCTTCGGAGAAAAGTCTTATTTTAGAATGAAAGAAATGAAACAGCCTTGATGATGACAGTCATAACAACAAGAGAGTTCTGCGCACACAAGCTTAATGCCAGTGTTGAATTGGTGTCATTGAATCAACACAACAAAACAACAGTAACAACAAATAATAATCATAATAATTAAAGTTTCATTACAGCATTTGAATGTCATTTAGAAAAAAAATATTGGACTTTGTACTGTGTCACATGTCTTCAGCCCGTCATATTCCAGTAAGTTTAATTACATGTACCTCTCTATTCCAGTCACATCACATCGTGCAGAAATAAGAAAAATATCAATTTTTTGGGGGGGTTAAAAAATTACCTTATCTGGAGCTATGACAGTGCTTGCACTAACTTTCAAAATCAGGAAGTCCCAGGACTTCCTAGCTCCAATATCTGAAAGTCCTGGTGATCAAATATTTTCACTCACTTTCAGAAATTCAACCTCAATATTCTTAAACTCTCATTTATGGAGTAAACCGCCATTCTTAAGCTAAATAACACATAAATTCATTCAAAATTTTTGTTATAAATGACTAATTATCTTTAACAGGAGGGAGTCCCAGACTTCCTAATATTGATTTTTGGAAGTCCCAGGGCAATTTCTGGGAGTCTCTGACTCCCAGACTTCCCTTAATGCAAGCACTAGCTATGAGATAAGATGATTTTTAAACCCAAAAAAAATGAAATTTTTCCTTTTTCTCCATGAAAATGTACTCTTGGAGAAAATAATTCTGGGAGCAAATTTTCCTTTAACAATAGCCCTGAATGAGCTAGGAGGTAAACATTTCGGTGAAGTTTATCCATTCTTCAACAAGTTTATCATGACTTGTATACAAATGTATGTTACCAGTGCTCTAAAGAGTTTGGTACAATGAGTAGTTTACCCCTGCTTTAAAGCTTTATGCTGAAATGCCTATTTGCAATTTTTTTTTTCAGAGAAAATAAGACTTGGCATTTCATAAGCCAGGACTTATTTTCTCTTAAAAAAAAACAAAAAAGAATTTTGTGAGCTATTTGCTAGGTGCAAATGGGCATTTCATCATAAAGATTTAAAGCAGGGGGTAAATTATTCATTGTATTTGCTGTCAGTGCTTTAACGCTTCGCACTCTGGGTAAAATTTTTAGCAGACAACATTTTGAAATATTTTTCTTATTTTTCCCAGAAAACAGGATTTGACATTTCATGCAAATTGTCTCCTCAATGTCAAATCCTGTTTTCTGGGAAAAATAAGAAAAATATCATCCATTTGCCGTCTGCTGAAAATGCCCAGAGAGTGGTAAAGGTTCAGGGTTAAACCCTTTCTGATCTAGTGTACTGGTACTGCTCACAAAACAATCAATGTGAGGAATATTGCCTTACACTGAAAAATGTAAAAATCACTGAAAATGTCTACCCACTTATTTGATTTCAGTGGTGACATCCAAAATTCTATTGAGTATTTTTTACCACCTCAGCTTCAATTTCAATGTTGATTTTCAAAAAATGAATGCTGAAATCCCCTTTATTCCTTCTTATATGTATCTGGAGTTCTGTATTACATTACAGGTTCTCAGTCATCCCATGTAGATGTATATTTATTATCCTTAGAAGACGGGAGGCAGACACTTGTCCAAACTACACAAAATATATGTCAGCGAGTTTCCAAGAAACAGTTTCGAATTTCAGATTTAACACCACAAAATATAGATAGTTTATTACAAGGTGAGGCAACATAAAACTGTATGTACGATTGTACGTATTCATAGCTACAGATAACAAAAAAACAGCACCTGTGGAAAAATAAGAAAACTATCATTACTTTCAACTTGAAAGTAATGATAGTTTTCTTATTTTTCCACAGGTGCTGTTTTTTTGTTGTTTTTTTTTTTTTCAAACTAAAAGTTACATGTATGATATTTTCCTTATTTCACCTTGAAAACATACTTTGGTACTCATTACAAGCACCTTGCAGAGGTGTTTCTAATGAGTACCTACAACATATGTTTTTGTGGGAAAATACAATAAAGTATTATGTGGATACCCCCTCTTATCTGGAGCTATGATATTAACCCTAGTCCTGAGCTGGGATATGTCCTGCCTTTGCAAACAGTGTAGATCCATATCCAAACTGGATCTGGATCTTTGCTGTTTGTCATTAAGTTTGTGAATTTGTTTGAACGACCTGGATAAAGTAATCTGATTGGCTGAAAATTAGAAGTGGACAGGGCCTCTTAATTTATTCAGCATGACAAGGGTTAATCCTATTTAAAGAATTGAGACAGATGGTCCTGTGAATGTTGCATTAGATCAGGGTCCACATTGTCAATCATCCTCCAGTAGATACATCAACATGACATGTAGTAAAAATATTTATTCAAATTTAAATAAAATGTAAATAAAGGCTTGTTTTGACTAGAGTTTATTGTTCATTCGAGTGACAGAATGGCTGCACATGGATTCCTGACAAATGCACTTAGAAGAAAAAAGTGCATGTAGTTCTCCGTGAACATGCCTCCCTGGAAGCAGTCAATATGCATTTTACAACATGCAGTATAGAAAAATGTTGCTGTCTCATATATAATTTAATGATTTTACTTATTTCTTCACTTATATGTGTACATGTATGTGACCAGCAGTTATTATTAAAGGTTTGATGTCAATAGTGTACAATAAATGCAATGTTAAATGTGATCTGGAGCCATCATTTGTAGTGTTTATAGATAATAAATAATATTAACCCTTGCCCTGCTGAATAAATTAAGATACCACGCCCAGTTCTAATTTTCAGCCTATAAGATACTTGATCCAGATTGATGATACAAATTCTCATACTGAATGGCAAACAGAGCAGATCCAGATCAGTTGGCTTCTTCAGAAGCCAACTGATCTGGATCTACACTGTTTGCAAAGGCAGGACATACATGTTTGCGGGTTCAGCAGGACAAGGGTTAAATACTGTGTACTGTGTGACACGAAACCTCAATTTTTATTCCCAAACCAATCACAACTGCACCAGAAGACATTTTGAAAATGTTTTATCATTATTTTTCAGAGAAAATTAGACTTAAATTTCATGTGAATTATCTGCAAATATAAAAAATGGACTTCCATCTGCTACGAATTTGCTTGGCACTTTAAGAATTGAATTTATAATTGGATTCATAAACCACACGTTTATCGTGATTGATTCATACGTGTACAAATTATTATTGATAATCTGTTTGTTTAGGATATATAGGTAGGGTAAATGTATTTTTTTTTTAATCTGTATTATTATTATTAATTTTTTTTTTTTTTTTTTTTTTTTTTTGTATTAAAACTGGAAATTTTACTTTAAAAACTGTACTTTTCTATGATTTTCTAGAAATTTTGAGAAAACAGTCATTTTATGACTACATTGACATTATGATACCTGCTTCTTTCAGATCAGAGTTGCTGCCCTGATCCAGATTTAATAATAAAGTTTGGTCAGGTAGACTCGGTGCTAGGTTTTATGCCATGGCAGATTCGGCTTTCTGAAATACTGTAAGTATGCTTACTTCTCATTTTCAAACTTGTTTTGTTACACACACATTATTATCATGCATACAAAATACTATAAATGTCCTGAAATTTTGTACACCAACTCTTATGAAATTCTGAAAAATGACATATGCAAACATTGTAGACCCAGATCATACTGCTCCAAGTCTTATCATAGTCTACAGTGTTGACCATTCCATTAAATATTTTTTAAAGTAAGCGCAAAATTTAGACAAAAAAGTATGGAATAAAGTGTTCAAAATTCGAGGACATTTTAATGCCATATATGTAGTTAAATGAGTGGATCATGTGAACTGTTTTTTTTTTTTTTTTTTGTTTGTTTTTTGTTGTTGTTTTTTTTTCCTGAAAATAGGGCTTGATCATGTGAACTTTCCCTTAATGTAATTCACATGCTATTTTAGGAAAATAAAATGCAAAAATATTGCATGCCTGATACTTGTATTTAGACTAGTATGCATTAAACATACAGCTCAGATGTGTCCAGTAGGGATGTTAGGGTGTCGTGTCTTCATCCATTTTTTTCACCCATCCATCATCCCTCTGTAAAAAAAAAAAAAAAAAAAAGTTTATTACTTTTCTTTAAAACCACCAAAGGGATTCATTGAGGTACTCATCACGAAAACACGCCTATATAATATTGACCCCCTTAAACCCCACTTTTATATAGTAAAACTGGGGTTTACTGGGGTATACATTATTTTTCTTATTTCTGCTCAAAAACATAGATTGTGGGTACTCGCTGAGGCGGTTCTAACGAGTATACCCATAATCTATGTTTTGAGCAGAAATAAGAAAAATATCAGAGTTTTTTATCTGAAAATTTTCAGTTTTTGGACGTGAAATTTTCAATATATTTGAAAAGGCGTGTTTTCGTAATGTTAACTGGCCTGAATGGGGAGCTTCTGATGAGCATCTTCAACATAGTTTTTCGAAGAGAAATTCATTAATTTGGCCTGTCCCATGTCATACTTTAAGCAATTTCCTTCTATCTGATTTTAAGGAATTAGAAATGTTTTGTTTTGACATACTAAACTATTTATCTTAAATAATCCACTCCATTTTTTTTTTTTTTTTTTTGCTCCCGCCATTCAAAGAATGATAGAAATGGCATATAGTGTTACCCTGTCCATCCGTCTGTCTCTGAGATGACGTTAGCAATTTGTGTTCAAGAAAAGGTAAGAGAAAAGTCCAGGGAGTACCACAGTCCCAACCGCAGCCCTTCCCAGACACCAAGAGGAAGAGGAAACAGACAAAACCAAACAAACGCAAATTGAACAAATGTACGAAAAGCACTTAGATTAGCTCTCTCTTCCCCAAGAGAGGTAATCACAATGCTAAAAGGATAGAAAAACACAAGAAAAAAATAACACAAGGTAAGCCATAAAAAAAATCGCCTCGTAGAATAAACCACAAAGCAACAAAGAGTAAGACTAACACCGGGATCACCGCCTTAGAACGGTGAATAAACCACCGGGGGGTTTAAAGCACTTTTACAGCTAGCCAGCTGCACCCTGGGTCCCAGTGCTACTCTCAATGCATCAAAGTTTTCAGGCATTAGCAATTTGTGTTTAAGTTTTTCAGGCAGGGGCATCTGTGTCCTTTAGACACATTTCTAGTTTCAAACAAGTCTTACTGTCCATTACAGAGAGTCTGATCAGAACTTTGCTGACCAATTACAAATTCAAAAAGTACTAGTACTGTAGAATATAATCATAGCTCTAGATAAGAGAGGGTATCCATGTAATCTTTTTTCTGATTTCTCCTTGGAAAGATATTATGGTTATTCATTAGAAGCACCTCAGTGAGGCACTTCTAATGATTACCACAACATGTTTTCATGGAGAAATAAGAAATATATCAGTAATTTTCGGTTGAAAAAAATGCCTTAACTGGAGCTATGATGTATTGATGTTAACAGTTGTCCTGCTGATCCCGGATGTATCCGGTCCTTGCAAACAGTGTAGATCCAGATCAGTTGGCTTCTGAAGAAGCCAACTGATCTGGATCTGCACTGTTTGCCATTAAGTATGTGAGTTTTTATCAGCAATCTGGATCAAGTAATCTGATTGGCTGAAAACTAGAAGTGGATGTGGTAACTTAATTTTTTCAGCATGACAAGATTTAACAGGCTGTGTGGCATTGCTTCTGGTCTGTATCTTTATTGATCTTTTAACCTTGCAATGAGATACCTTTTCTGATGAAGCAGCTGGGTGGCTGAATGGTTAGCACTCCTGACTATGGATCACAAGGTCCCTGGGTTCGAATACTGCTGGAGGCGAAATTCAGCTTATGATTGTACAATGCTTTATTGTTTTTATTGTCATCCTTCCATTATCCACTTAACCCTTCTCTTGCTAAACACGACATGCCCTGTCTCAGCAAACAGTGTAGATCCAGATCAGTTGGCTTCTGAAGAAGCCGATCTGGATCTGCACTGTTTGTCATTAAATATGTGAATTTCTATCAAAAACCCAGATTAAGTAATCTGATTGGCTGGAAATTAGAAGTGGGCGTGGCATCTTAATTTATTCAGCAAGGCAAGGATTAAATAATGTTGTAAGCTGCCTCTATGTGACTCAGTTGCCTGGTAGCATTAAAAATCTAGATAGGTAGATATAGTAAAACATCAAATAATCATCATGACCTTTTCTGATGCGGGGCTCATTTATATTCCTTTTTTTTTTTTTTCAGGTCTCTTCCATCTCATATAGGCCTTGATTACAAGACATTTAAATCTGTGTTTTTGAAATATGGCTCAACACAGCAGAGATTTGGAAAATGAAATTCAGGAAGCTATGTAGTCTATAGAGATTTTATACTATCATAATTACATATACTTTAACCATTACCACTCTCTGGGGTAGTCCAGCAAACAACAAATTGATATTTTTCTCATTTTTCCCTGGAAACAGGATTTGACATTTTATGCAAATTGTCTCCCTGGGAGACAATTTGCATGAAATGTCAAAGCCTGTTTTCAGGGAAAAATAAGAAAATTATTTCAATATGTTGTCTGCTGAAAATTTTACCCAGAGTGCCAAGCTTTAAATGATGTACAGCATGGGAAAGGATCCTTGCATGAACAGTGAACATCCAGATCAGCATGCTCATCTGTAGAATCTGATCAAGGTCTTCACCTTTGGCTTATTGTATCATAGTATACTGGAGAATATGTTGACAAGCAGTAAAGGCCCTGATCAGACTGCATGGATGTGCAAGTTGGTCAGCCATAGCTGTTTATGCCTTTATCTCAGGTTGTACTGTACATTAACATGTACCATTCTCTGGGCAAATTCAGCAGATGACAAATTTGTGATATTTTTCTTATTTTTCCCAGAAAATAGGCTTTGACATTTCATGCAAATTGTCTCCAGAGGAGACAATTTGCATGAACTGTCAAATTCTATTTCTGGGAAAAAAATAAGAAAAATATTTCAAAATGTCGTCTGCTGAAATTCTGACCCAGCATGCAGTGTTAAAAATGTTGAAAGTTGGTTACTATTTTAGTGCTATTACTGCAAGTTAAGTGTGAGAAGAATTTCATTTTTATTTTGTCTCTCCAACCACTGGTCCATGTCATTAGATGAAATGTGTTATTGCCCATTACTTTTTGGAGATTTTATTACAAAACTTTCAGCGCAGTGTTTCTTGCATTATTAACTCAGTCCTTTACATGTATATCACACATGCAGGAGTTGGTTTTCTCCAGTTTTAGAATAATTATTATTGTAGATTGCATTTTGATGAATTAATGGGATGTGGTGTTTTTTCTCTCTCAGGGTTTGAAATAATGGCTGGTTCTACATGTACATATATATAGAAGGAAGAAAAATCAGAAAAAACTCTACATAAATTTAGAATACCGCAATTATCCAGGTCATTCAGAACCCAGATAAGACTGCTTCAGATCTGATGGGAGTCTCCTCCCTTTTCTGTTTCAACAGCACTTTCATGACACATAGCTGTTATTGAGAAAATCAGCTCAAATCAAATTATTCCAAGTTTTGCATAGCTCTAAATGAGGAATTTTTTCGATAAAAAAAATTGATATTTTTCTTTTCTCCACAGAAACATATATGTTGTGGCACTCAGTAGGTGCCTTGCCAAGGCACTTCTGCTGAGTACCACAACATATGTTTTTGTGGAGAAATTAGAAACCTGTTTGTCTGGATACTCCACTTACCTAGAGCCATGGTTTTGGAAGTCAAATGAGATGTTGAGGTTCCAAATATTTAGTTATTTTGGTATTATTGAATAAAGCTCTGTTGCAGAGGCTTAAATGCACAACAGAAGAAATGGCATATGTGACAACAAAAATTAATGCATTTAATCATTAGCATATTCATTTATTTTTCTCACCATATTTGTTGTTTTTCTAGTAAATGTTGTAAAAATTTGAACAGAAAAAAATGAGACCTTTACCATATTTATTACCTTTCCTCATCAAGCAAAGGGTAGTAACTGATTTTGCAAAGGGAGGCAATTTAATTGCCTCCCTTTGCAAAATTAGTTACTTCCCTCAGAGAATTCTGGTTCAGATTATTAGAACACTTGCTCTTATTTTCTTGTAGATCATTGGAGAGTAGTTTGACTACAACAAATAGAATATTTTGGAAGACTAGTTGAGAAAAAGAATCTATATAGTGTATGTAGTATAGTGTCCATTGGTGCCATTCAGTGTAACTACTATGTAGGTAATGTTGGTCTTGATTACCTAGGGTATGACTGACATCTTTTCCCCTTTGTTTGATGTTTCTATACTAAATCTTGATCTGTTCTGCTAATGAATTTCAATTCAGAATTCCTGATAGGGTCATCTCATCTGGCCACAGAAGTAGAACCTGGTAGGGCCATCTCATCTGGCCAGAGAAGTAGAACCTGGTAGGGCCATCTCATCTGGCCAGAGAAGTAGAACCTGGTAGGGCCATCACATCTGGCCGGAGAAGTAGAACCTGGTAGGGCCATCTCATCTGGCTGGAGAAGCAGAACCTGGTAGGTCCATCTCATCTGGCCAGAGAAGTAGAACCTGGTAGGGCCATCTCATCTGGCTGGAGAAGTAGAACCTGGTAGGGCCATTTCATCTGGCCGGAGAAGCAGAACCTGGTAGGGCCATCTCATCTGGCCAGAGAAGTAGAACCTGGTAGGGCCATCTCATCTGGCCAGAGAAGTAGAACCTGGTAGGGCCATCTCATCTGGCCAGAGAAGTAGAACCTGGTAGGGCCATCTCATCTGGCCAGAGAAGTAGAACCTGGTAGGACCATCTCATCTGGCCAGAGAAGTAGAACCTGACAGGACCATCTCCTCTGGCCAGAGAAGTAGAACCTGGTAGGGCCATCTCATCTGGCCAGAGAAGTAGAACCTGGTAGGGCCATCTCATCTGGCCAGAGAAGTATAACCTGGTAGGGCCAGGCCATCTCATCTGGCCAGAGAAGTAGAACCTGGTAGGGCCATCTCATCTGGCCAGAGAAGTAGAACCCGGTAGGACCATCTCATCTGGCCAGAGAAGTAGAACCTGACAGGACCATCTCATCTGGCCAGAGAAGTAGAACCTGGTAGGGCCGTCTCATCTGGCCAGAGAAGTAGAACCTGGTAGGGCCAGGCCATCTCATCTGGCCAGAGAAGTAGAACCTGGTAGGGCCATCTCATCTGGCCAGAGAAGTAGAACCTGGTAGGACCATCTCATCTGGCCAGAGAAGTAGAACCTGACAGGACCATCTCATCTGGCCAGAGAAGTATAACCTGGTAGGGCCGTCTCAGCTGGCCAGAGAAGTAGAACCTGACAGGGCCATCTCATCTAGCCAGAGAAGTAGAACCTGGTAGGTCCATCTCATCTGGCCAGAGAAGTAGAAGGGCAGTCTGGTGCCTCTTTAACAAAGCTATTAGTAGCTCCAGTCCGAGAAAGCAGCTTTGTCAGCATCACTCATTGTACAATTTTGATTGTTAGGGAGATATGTTATTCGCTACAGAATATATAGAAAATACGTATGTTTCAACTAAAGAATTTGCTCACCTTGGGAGAAGATTCTATCCTTTTAAAGTAGACCCTTTTCAGAAGGGAATTGTGCACAGGAAAACAAGTCGTCCACAAAAGAGAGAGAAAACTTACCAAGTGTATCCAGTCCCCATAAAGCAGGACAGTTCATTTGTCTAAGCCCAGGTAAAAAGTCCCACAACAGGGGCATTGTCTCGACATGACTGAAGTATTGTTGACTGGGACATGGAACCTCAACGAATCCTGTGAGGTGCCTTGTTGACAAAGTGTTACTATTTCTTCATGTAGCATAGCTCCAGATAAGAGGGATTATCTAGATAATATTGGTCTTATTTCTCCACAAAACTATGTTGTGGGTACTCATTTGAAGTGCCTCACTGAGCACTTCTAATGAGTAACTACAGCATGTTTTTGCGGAGAAATAAGAAAAATATCAATTTTTTGAATTCAAAAAAGCATACTTATCTATAGCTCTGTGAAGGCATATGCTGTAGGTACTGTTAGTGAGGCAGATCCAAGTAATCCCTACAACTTATGATGCTCAATAGTTGTAAAGGTTCCAGATATCATGTTAGATGAGTGTTGGTTAATAATTGTCCAGCTTTGTTATTGATTGATATGGTAAATGTCTGAAAATTTAGTTCACCAGTTTCTGATAAAATAGTTTAATTATGTTCACAATGCGAATCCAGATCAGACTAGTCTGATCAGGGTTTACACTGCTTGGCCTCCAGTCGTTTTGAAATGAATTGGCAGGTAATAATTTTTTTGTTTTTTGAACATTAGTATAAGGAGTTAAAGGTGCTGGAATACTTAGGGTAAATACAATGTGATGTTCTTTGCTTGAAAAACCATTCCAAACAGTGATGATGGAGCCAGTACACCAGCCAGTACAGCAGTTTTACTTAACCCTTATCCTGCTGAATAATTTAATTAGCCACACTCATTTCTGACTATCAGCCAATCAGATTACATCATATAATGTTTTCGTTCAAATTCACAAACTGAATGACAAACAGTGTAGGTCCTGATCAGATGGCTTCTTCAGAAGCCATCTGATCTTGAACTACACTGTTTGCAAAGGTAGGGGTTGACGTGAACAGCAGGATAAGGGTTAAAACTGGTCATAGCTTTTAGGTATGAAGGTTAGCCAGAAAAGCTCCATAGCACAGTTGGTAGCTTGTCTCACTGTAGGCGGGCCTTCCAGGCTTTGGGTAGCTTCCTTCATCTTATCTCTTCGGTCAGCTACCCCTTCGGAGGGTGCCGTCAGGTATGAAGGCACTCATGTATCGGAGTTAGTCTCACTGCAGATCAAGGGATCGCATTTGAATTCCAGCTTGGCCACATAACTTTCATGGTGATTTATGAAATTATTTCTATGGTCATTGTCCCCAGCTGATTCAAGAAGGGCAGTTGTTGGTTTCTGCAAAAGCGTGCACAAACACTGATTAACCACTTAGAGGACTAAGCCTGCCCAGGAAAATGTGCAAATAGATTAAATGACCTGCTCAACATGACCGTTGACTGGGCAAAAAAAAAAAAAACACTCCACTCGAATATAAAAGGATTAGCCAGATAAATATTTCTGTCATTTCTCCTGGGAAACATTTGTTGTATGTTTGATGTAATGAACATACACAACAAATGTTTTCCTAGAGAAATGGTGAGAACAGCATATGTTTAAGAAAAATATCATAATCCTTTTTGGTTGAACAAAAAAAAAAAGCCTTATCTAGAGTTTGATTGGCTGTGTGTATTCACTGCATGCAGTTTAGATGTCAGTATATGTATATAGGAATAGCAGACACATTGACTAGGTTTCAATGCACTACATGGTGTAGGCCTTGGATTTAGACATTTGCTTTGGTTTGCAAGGGTTAAAGTTTTATGTTAAAAGTTTTTTATACCAAAGACAAGCTTTGGTGTAGGTAAGCTGTCCTGTCCAGCAACAGATCAATGTTTTCCCCACAGATGTCTGTTAGTTTTCCTTCTTAGAAACTGTGTCGTTATTAGGTTATACATATTCACATTTTATACCCATGACAAGCAAAAAGATATCATCACAAAGGCAAAATGAGCACTCTGATCAGTTTTACTTATTTCTGCAGGCTGGTCAGTTGTATATTTGACGTACAGAATCTCTGAACCTGGCAAAACCTGTATTAGTAGAATCTATAAGTAGACAATATTTTAATCATTTCTTTTTCATTGTATTTCTACAGTAATTATACAAAAATTTCATACATCTTCTCTGACAAAACGGCATATGCAAACAGTGCAGACTCGGATCAGACTAGACCTTCTGGAGCAGTCAAACCAGGGCCTACACTGTTTCCCATTCTGTCTGGTGTTTTGTGAAACAGTTGTCCATTTGTAGGAAATGTAAAGTTCCATTACTGGGGAAAAATTAGAAAAAAAAAAATAATAATAAAATACTGTAAAAATGTTATATACTCCTTAATGTCTTCAGATTGAGAGGGTGTACACTTCACACTTAACCCTTGTCCTGCTGAATAAATTAAGATGCCACGCCCATTTCTAATTTTAAGCCAATCAGATTACTCGATCCAGGTTGTTGATAAATATTCAGATACTTAATGGCAAACAGTTCTTCAGAAGCCAACTGATCTGGATCTACACTGTTTGCAAATGTAGGACATAGCCAAGTTCAGCAGGACTAGGGTTAAATGCAATATTTTAAAGTTAGTTATTGTATACAAGTACATTGTAATTCGTTTTGGAGAATGGGATTTTTACGTTAAGGAGAAGTATTTGGTGAGAAATCGGGGATAACTTTTATTTCTCCATTAAAACATGTAGGTACTCATTAGAAGTGCCTCAGAAAGAAAGAAAACATGTTTTTACGGAGCAAAATAAGCAAAGTGCTTCATATGGCACTTTTAATAAGTACCCACAACACGTTTTTATGGAGAACTGGAGAAAATTATCATAACTCCTTAACCCATTTATGCCTAGTGGACTCTTCTACCTTCACTGGTTGGACTAATCCATTTCCTATATAAGGGGTGTTTGGTTAGTTTTTATCGTTATCATGTTTTGTAGAAATATCTGAATTTAATGTTCTGTGGCATCTGATCTGGGTCTACACTGTTTGCCAATGTCCCTTTTATGGGACACCAGGCATAAATAGGTTAAGTTCTCTGTGTATATTGCAATAATGACATCTGTGTGTATGTTGCAGTAATGACACAAAGGTAATTTGACAATATGTGTCATATGACTCAGAGTGCTTTAGATGAAAGGTAATTTGACAATATGAGTCACATGACACAAAAAGAATGCTCTAAATGAAAGGCAATTTGACAATATGTCACATGACTCGAAAAGAGTGCTCTAAATGAAAGGAAATTTGACAATATGTGTCACAACTCAAAAAGAGTGCTGTAGATGAGAGGAATATTCCAGTAATTAGTTTTCTAATTCTTGAGGAAATGTATTTTGTGGGTACTCCCTGGAGTCACCTCTGGCTGTAGGAAAAATAACCATACCGTTTGGTTGAAAAAGTCTCATCTTGAGCTATGTTAACCCTAAAACCCAGTCAGCATTCTACGTAAATCTATATCGGGCCGTCATCGGCCCGTCAGGGTAGCTGACGGGCCGATCACGGCCCGATGTAGATTTACGTAGAATGCTAGCTGGGAAAGTGCCAGTCACAACAGCAGCAGATTACAATCTGGGCCCAGTTATTCAAAGTATCGTTAGCTTAATGAGCTTGTTAGTGGTCAAAATATTAACTGTTCTAGTAAGTACAATATCTAATTCACAGTTAATTTTGCTGAAAAATGTGAGTAGCTTTTGCAAATGCAAATGCTACTCACATTTTGTCAGCAAAAGTATTAGGGTATATGCCATATATTTAATGATCAAAGTTTTAACAATATATTATCTAACGACCTCGTTAGTTTCGAACAACTGAGCCCAGATGTTTTTGATTTTTTCAGATATAGGCTTGATATTTTATTGGATTATCCTAATAGATCATACACATAAGAATATCAAGCTTATTTTATCTGGGGGAAAAAAAAATGAGAAAGAGGTCTGCTTGTTGTGAAGGTACTGTAAGAAAACAGCGCACAAACAGCGAAACTCCTGACAACTTTTTATGCGGGCAGGCTGATCCCATTTAGCATATACAATTTGCATTAAGGTGAATGGATACAACTGGAAGATTCTGTCACCATTTTACAAAATGGAGACAACTTTCAGTCATGAAATTACCTCGCTGGTATTTGAAGCCATTCCAAAATGAGATTACTCTTAAAGGAAAACAATTGCTCCTGGGCGCAAATTCTTTCCTTAATGAGTAGCCCTCAATGAGAATCAAGGCAACATGTCAGCTATGGTAAATGTCCTTGAATTACCTTGGAATTATGCAGTTAGTTTTTAGTGTAATGGCATACAGTGTAGACCCTGATCAGATGGCTCCTTCAGGAGCAGTCTGATCTGGGCCTGCACTATTTGCATATGCCATTTTTCCAGCAACTGATGTATGAAATTTTAGGACATTTACCCTATCCTTTGGAAGTGTTACATGTATAAATTCCCCTTTTACAATCATTTTGTATGTCGGCTCAGGTGAGCCACAAGATGAAATAATGTACTTAAGATGTGCCCAACATGGAATCAGATCACCTCCACAAGGACAGACTAATCAGAATTTGTTATCTACCTAAGAAACCTTGGATTCTTGGCTATCCACGAATTGCCTGTGAGCTCAAGTTTGCAGATGCACAGGCTGATCTGACACACCATAAGCTCTATTTTCTTATGATGAATTTAATTGTATACATGTACTGGGAGAATGGTTTTATATACATGCATATATGCGAGTTGTTAGTACAGTTGCACCTAAATATGTGGTCACAATTATCCAATTTTAGACTGAGTAAACTCTCCCCACACTATATACTGGAAGAGTCTTATTTCCATTTCAGGGATGTCAGGCTAGGTGATTTAGATATTCCTAGAGAAAATGTTCAAACTATTTGCAAACAGTGGAGACCTGATCAGACTCTGCATTCTATCTGGGTCTGCACTGTCTGCCAATTATACAATTACTGGTAAATTTAACCCTTCTCTTGCTGAACACGACAAGCCCTGTCTTAGCAAACAGTGTAGATCCAGATCAGTTGGCTTCTGAAGAAGCCAACTGATCTGGATCTGCACTGTCATTAAATATGTGAATTTCTATCAAAACCCCGGATTGTGTATTGGCTAGAAATTAGAAGTGGGCATGGCATCTTAATTTATTCAGTCGGCCTCGGTGGCTCAGTTGGATGCGCCGTCCGACTGGAGACCAGGAGGTCGCGGGTTCAACCCCCGCCGAGGTCGGCAACATTCTTTCGTGGAGATTGATCATGAAATATTTTCTACGGTCATTCTCTCCCTTCCGCTGATTCAAGAAGGGCAGTTGTCAGTTTCTGGCGAAAGAATGTGCACAATACCGGTTAACCGCTTAGAGGACTAAGCCTGCCCAGTAAACGTGTGGTTAGGTAAACTGACCGCGCTCGACATGACCCCAATGGGTTGACTGGGCCGTAAAACCTCAACACAATCAGCATGACAAGGGTTAAATATGCACTTGAGAAAAGGGCACTCATGCCATATACAGAAAAAGGCCCAAATCAGCCAGTAAATTCATCTGCTCATTCTACATTTTCTTCTATTGTTTTCCTACAGTATCCAGCAATTCTGCAAATGAACAGTGAAGGCCCCAATCAAACTGTGCAGATGCAAAAAGGCTGATCTAGAACTTTACTGTTTGCATATTGTGTAAGAGCCCTTTTTCCCTAATTATTTGAGAACTGCTGTGGGGAAACCCCAACATTTTTGTGATCCATGTTTGTACTGTAGTCTTTTAAACAGGAATAGATACACTTTTAGGGAAGGGAAGGTAACTCAAGGGAAGGTAACTCTTAGGTTTTTGTCCCTTTCAGAAAAGGGGTCAATTCTAATGAGGAGCAAATTGTTTCCTTTTAAAGTAAACCCTTTTTCAGAAGGGCTTGGTGTGCAGTAAAGCAAACAGAAAGTCACAAAAGTTGTCTTCCTTGTAAAAAAGAAAGGGGCAGAAAAATTTCCAGGTATATCCAGACCCCATAAAACCCTGTGCAGACTGGCTTACCAAGGTTTCTGTGCTTACAATTGGGGAATATGTTTTCCAACAGTAGGCTTTCAATCTGTGAGTGACTGTGGTTCAGAGCTGGCTCCCAAGTTCAAAGTAAGAAAAAAAATATACTTATCAGAATATGTTAACACTTAGCTGTTGGTAAAATTTTCAGCTGACAACATACTGAAATATTTTTCTTAGCTTTCCCAGAAACAAGATTTGACATTTCATATAGATTGTCTCCAACTGAGACAATTTGCATGAAATGTCAAATCCTATTTTCTGGGAAAAAATAAAATATCACCAAATTTAGGTCTGATGAATTAGTCAAGAGAGTGGTAAAGGTTAAAATGCTTAATGTCTGATAGATTTAATGTTTTTTGTACAGTACTTTGAATACCTGGGCTCCCCAGTCTGGGTTCCCTGCTCTAACAGTACTTTGAACAGCTAGGCTCCGGTTTGTTATAGAAGTGTCTAAGTGGCCAAGTGATTAGTGCTCCCGATTTCCAGTCAAGAGATACCGGGTTTGACTCCACTTAAGGCAGAATTAAGCTCCTGACTGTACAGCATTTCATTGCTTAGAGCCTTTCATTATTATCCTTCTCTCATCTCAATATGACTTGAATAATGTTGAAAGGGATGTAAAACACCAAATTGTCATCATCTTAGTTTATATCTTATGATATTTTAATGGGAAGGGATACACACAAGTGAGAGTAAGCTGCAAGATTTTGCCATCCCCTTCCAAACAGTGATCACTCTAGCAGAACAGATCTTCTATGGTATATCAATTACTTCTCAAAAAAGTGTTACTTTTAAGGAGAGAATTTGCTTTGAGAGCAAATTCTTTTCTCTAAGGGGACAGGATACTTCTAGCAAAATTTCTGCCATTTTTAACAAGGGAGATAAATTTTGTGACATCCTGTTTGGTTTCCTACACACAAACCACACACCCTTCCAAAAATGTCCACTCTAAAAGGAAATGATTTGCTCCCTATGGGAGCAAATTCTTTCCTTTTAGAGTGGATCTCTTTTCAGAAGGGAGGCATGAACAATTATGAGTTTCCCCCCTCCCTTGAAAAATCAGTTTCCCTCAAGGGAAGGGAGGTGAATCCTTTGAGAAGGGAGGTAAATACTGTTTGGTAAGAGTGATCTCCCACTTTGGTAGTGTATCCATTCACCTGAACTATTTTCATACACATTGTCCCATGTATCATATTTATAGAATAATGAAAGAAAAAAATATTTTCAGAAAAGAAAGTAAAAAATTGCAAAAGAGATTTGTTTCCTGTTGTTGTTTAACCTGTAAAATACACCAGCACAGTGGCTCAATTGGTAGAGAGTCTGCTTTGTGATGTGGAGGTTGTGGGTTTGATCCCTGGCCAAGTCATACCATAGACCTTAAAAATAGAAAGAACTTCATTGTTGTCACACCTGCGTATTAAAATGTGAAAACAAGCACCAGAGCGAGAGTTGTCATCATTGTTTAGCTTCAGTGGTTGGGGGGGGCGGGGGGGGGGGGGGATGTGAAGTAAAATTTTTACAGTTTTACAGTTTGTAGACTTCATTTAAGGTGGACGTAAGTACATGGATGAATGAACAAATGAACCAACATGCCAAAGTCATCCAAGCTAATGCATGTGCAACAAAAATGGTACTAGCTGCTCTTTAGCTTGGTGCTCAGCGTTTAGAAAGTAGAGCTAGAACTGGTCAGCCTGGGCCCGAGGTTATAAAACTTTTTTCATGCTCAACTCAAATGAGCATGATTGATTGATTGTGTTGGGGTTTAACGACACGTCAACCCTTGAGGGTCATTTTGTGTCGTCTCCCAGAGAAAGGGAGAAAAGAGATAGAGAGAGTAGAGGAGATGAAAGAGAGGGACAGGGAAGAAAGAGGAACAGGAAAGAAAGTGAAGAAACAGAAGAAATAAAAACATTCCCCTTCTACCCTTACCCACTACAAGGATAGCAGATTCATTTGGTCATAAAATAAAAATACCAACAATTAAAACTTTTTTCATGCTCAACTCAGCTGAGCATGCTCAGCTGAGTTGAGCATGAAAGAAGTTTTAAAAAATTGTCAGTATTTTAAGATTTATAAGCAAAATAAATTTCATGCTCAGCTGAGTTGAGCACGAAAAAAAGTTTTATAACCTTGGGACCTGGTGTCAGTATAATGCAACTGGGTGGAATATCATGTCCTGAGTCTGAAGCATGGTATTTCAATGAGGCTGCACTCTAGTGGGCATTGAGCTCCCTGCCACAGCCAGACACCTTTGCAACATGACTGAAAGATTGTTGAAAGTGAAGTAAAACCAAAATAAAACAACAAAGCTGAACTTAACCCTTAATCTGCTGGACTTAAACAGCAGATACAATTTATTACAGTTCAAATTTATTCTCATATATCAAAACATCAGGTACAACAAAACATCTGACAGGCTGCATCAAAAATCACTGCTGATTCCTATTTACTACTTGGATTCTTAACAGCCAGGAACCAGCATTATTTATAATCAACATCACAGTCAGATTATTACAGTATGTCATCACAGAAACACAAAACTGAGTGGAGAACCAATATAACTTACATAATCAAAGGACATGTGAAAGGGTATCTGGTGGTAATTCTGACATATTTCTCCATAAATATGTATGTTTTGGGTACTTTTAGGCCGACTAAATTGACCTTTCACTGAGCTTTTAATTGTAATATGCATGAGTCTACCTTTAATGTATAAACCTTTATTACCCATAAAAGGGAAGGAATGTGGAATTTCTTACTATCATGCCTAAACTGCATGATGGATACATCCTAGTAAATAGTAATTGCAAAGGTCAAAGCGACAGATCAATTTGGTTGGTAAAAGGTGCTTCTAAATGTTATAATGGAGAACTGGGCCCAGTTGCTCAAAGCATTGTTAGCTTAATGAGCTCATTAGTGGACAAAATGTTAACTGTTCTAGTAATTAAAATCTCTAATTCACAGGTATTTTTGCTGAAAAAAATGTGAGTAGCTTTTGCAAATACAAAAGCTACTCACATTTTTTTCAGCAAAAATATTAGTGTATATGCCATATTTAATGATAAAAGTTTTAATGATACGTTAACTGACAACAGTGTTAGTTTTGAACAACTGGGCCCTGGAGAATATTATCAAATAATTATCATCAAATACTCCTGATATCATCAAATACCCCTGATTAACAACTCCTCTGTTTAAGGCCAAAAGAAAGACTAAACCAATCTGCATAGCCATAGCTCCAGAGAACTTGTGTGGGGTGAGGTGGGTGGAGTGTATCCACATTATATTTTCTTACTTCTACACAAAATTGATTGTGTTGGGGTTGGACGACATGTCAACCCTTGTGGGTCATTTTGTGTCGTCTCCCAGGAAAAGGGAGAAGAGATAGTATAGGAGATGAAAGAGAGGGACAGGGAAGAAAGAAAGAGGAACAGGAATGAAAGTGAAGAAACAGAAGAAATAAAAAACATTCCCCCTCTACCCTTACCTGCTACAAGGATAGCAGACCTTGCCCACATGTAAGCCAGTAACAGTTGGACGCCTCAGTGACGTAAGATACAAACATCTTCACCACACCCGACCACCCCCATTCTCCACAAAAGAAATAAGAAAATCATGCAGTCTCATCTGGATCTTTGCAGTTCGCAGACATAGTGCACTCATAATTGTAGAGTTTTACAGTCGAACCTCAATGGCTCGAACATCTTTGGGACCATGGAAATTCGTTAGAGACATGGGTAGTTCGAACCACTGAAGGTTAATCATGGCACCAGTTCAGGAAGCAAATAGCGATAATTTAGGGAAATCTTTTCGATTTTCTAAATAGTGACTATGTTGTGTGTACTCATTAGAATTGCCTCATTGAGGCAATTCTAATGAGTACACACAACATACAATTTCACGATAAAATAAGAAAATTTCCTTAAATATTTGTTTTCTTGAGCTATAGCAAGAATTTCATACGGACTCAAAAACGAGTTCGAATTAGCCATGGTAAACGAGCCATCGGTGTTCGAGCCATCGAGGTTCGACTGTATTTATTTTTTAAACCAAAATATATTGGTACTTTTCTTATTTCTCCATAAAAACATATGTTGTGGGTAGGTATTGGAAGTGCCTCAGTTAGGCACTTCTAATGAGTACCCACAATATGTTTAGATGATTAAAAAAAATATCTATGTGGATACTCCTTATCTCGAGCTATGCAAGTATTTGAACCCTATTCCTGAGTCTAAAATTGAAAGCCTTTCGATATGCAAGCTGATCTGTCTTTACTGGTGGCATTCAATTGACTTTAAATCAGATTTGTTTGCTGTTTTCCCACTCATTTACAATAATTAACAGATCTTTACTCAATCAGACCCTTAAAAATTAGCTGTACAAAATAGGATTTGACATAAAAAAATTTTCCCACACCAAACTGTACATAGTATATTTTTCTTCTTTCTCCATAAACTATGTGGGTATTCATAAGAACTGCCTCACTGAGGCAATTCTAATGAATAATCACACTATGTTTTCATGAAGGCATAATATTTATCTGGCTATACCTTACCTTAGAACAGTGACAAAATTATATATAAGATAAACCACCATCGTGACCAGCACTTTCTTATTTTGTCAGGGAACATATATTGTATGCTGTTGGAGTTCTGACATTTGAATGGCCTTCATTTTTGCAAAGAATTAAGAAACAAGAGGGCCATGATGGCCCTGTAACGCTCACCTGAGCAACATAGCACTTTGAGAGCCTGATCTAGAACTGATCAAGGCAAACATTCTGATCAAAGTTCAAAATGATTATAACAAAGTTTTCTGCTGATTTGGCCCGGTGACCTAGTTTTTGATACCAAGTGACCCAGTTTCGAACTTGACCTAGAACTCATCAAGACAAACATTTTGTGCAAGATTCATGATGATTGCTTGAAAAATGTGACCGCTAGAGTGATAACAAGATTTTACGCTGATTTGGCCAGGTGACCTAGTTTTTGACCCCAGGTGTTCCAGTTTCGAACTTGACCTAGAAATCATCAAGACAAACATTTTGAGCAAGATTCATGATGATTGTTTCAAAAATGTGACCGCTTGAGTGTTAACAAGGTTTTCTGCTGATTTGGCCCGGTGACCTAGTTTTTGACCCCAAGTGACCCAGTTTCAAACATATCCTAGAACTCATCAAGACAAACATTTTGAGCAAGATTCATGATAATTGCTTCGAAATTGTGACTGCTAGAGTGTTAACAAGGTTTTCTGCTGGTTTGGCCTGGTGACCTAGTTTTTGATACCACGTGACCCAGTTTCGAACCTGACCTAGAAATCAGCAAGACAAACATTTTGAGCAAGATTCATGATTATTGCTTCAAAAATGTGACCGCTAGAGTGTTAACGAGGTTTTCTGCTGATTTGGCCCGGTGACCTAGTTTTTGATACCAAGTGACCCAGTTTCGAACTCGACCTATAAATCATCAAGACAAACATTTTGAGCAAGATTCATGATGATTGCTTCAAAAATGTGACCACTAGAGTGTTAACAAGGTTTTCTGCTGATCTGGCCAGGTGACCTAGTTTTTGACCCCAAGTGACCCAGTTTCGAACTTGACCTAGAAATCATCAAGACAAACATATTGAGCAAGATTCATGATGATTGCTTCAAAAATGTGACCGCTAGAGTGTTAACAAGGTTTTCTGCTGATCTGGCCAGGTGACCTAGTTTTTGACCCCAGCTGACCCAGTTTCGAACTTCACCTAGAAATCATCAAGACAAACATAATGAGCAAGATTCATGATGATTGCTTCAAAAATGTGACCCCTAGAGTGTTAACAAGGTTTTCTGCTGATCTGGCCAGGTGACCTAGTTTTTGACCCCAAGTGACCCAGTTTCGAACTCGACCTAGAAATCATCAAGACAAACATATTGAGCAAGATTCATGATGATTGCTTCAAAAATGTGACTGCTAGAGTGTTAACAAGGTTTTCTGCTGATCTGGCCAGGTGACCTAGTTTTTGACCCCAGGTGACCCAGTTTCGAACTTGACCTAGAAATCATCAAGACAAATATATTGAACAAGATTCATGATGATTGCTTCAAAAATGTGACTGCTAGAGTGTTAACAAGGTTTTCTGCTGATCTGGCCCGGTGACCTAGTTTTTGACCCCAGGTGACCCAGTTTCGAACTTGACCTAGATTTAATAGATGCAAACATTTTGAGCAAGTTTCATCAAGATTGGGTCAAAAGTATGACCTGTAGAGTGTTAACAAGTTTTTCCTTTGATTTGACCTGGTGACCTAGTTTTTGACCCCAAGTAACCCAGTATCGAACTTGACCTAGATTTCATAGAGGCAAACATTCTGACCAAGTTTCATCAAGACTGGGTCAAAACTGTGACCTCTAGAGTGTTAACAAACTAATTGTTGACGACGAACGACGGACGACGGACGACGGACATAGGGTGATGACAATAGCTCATCCTGAGCTTTTGCTCAGGTGAGCTAAAAAATAAGCCTCTGCATATTATATATTCCTCTTATATGGAACTTATGGGTACACTGGCTAGCTCGACATAACTTTAACAGTGTTGACTGGGCAGTTAAACTCCAAACTCAACAAACCAACTACTGTATTCAAATGTGCACAAAATCCCCTTTTGTGTATTAAATCCCCTTTTGTGTACCATATTTGTTCTAAATACTGGGACACCTTAACTCTTTATCATACTTGAATAAGTCAATTTTACTACCTGTTAATGTGTCTAAAAGCTGCTGGATGAGTAGCAAAAAGTGTAGACCCTGTTCAGATGCCACACTCTGTTGTGTCTGATCTGGTTCTACACTGCTCAGTCCTGTCTGTCCCAATACTTAGATTAAACACAGTACATGTATAAAGAATAACTGGTCAAATAAGTATTTGAGAGCCACTTCAAAACAAAAGATGTCTGAGTATCTGTTGAATGTGCTGATTCAGACCAACCTATGATGATGATGATTTAGTGTTTTATACCCTTTCCAACATTAAGTAATATCCAAACTGTGGAAGGGTTATAATGAACGGTTCTAGGCAATAAAGCATCTTTCTTCTGCCTCCAGTCAGGTTCAAACCTAAGACCTTGTGATACAAAGTTGGGTGCACCATCTATTTAGACTCTTCTAGATCAACCGATGTATTCACAGTCTCATTAAGGTATTTGCTCTGATGATACATTCTACAGTTTCAAGTGACTCTTAACCCTTCTCATGCTGAATAAATTAAGATGCCATGCCCACTTCAAATTTCCAGCCAATCAGATTACTTGATCCGGGTTTTTGATAGAAATTCTCATATTTAATGACAAACAGTGCAGATCCAGATCAGTTGGCTTCTTCAGAAGCCAACTGATTTGGATCTACATTGTTTACTAAGACAGGGCATGTCGTGTTTAGAAAGAGAAGGGTTAAGCAGATAGTGAAGGCCCTGATCAGACCAAGGAAGTGCAGGCTAATCTGGGCATATGTCCCTAAAACATATTTTGATAAAATGGACCCATTTAAATGTAAAATGATGCTCTAACAAACACTAACTAAAACAATAAAACTCCTTTTGATATAACAAATATGGCCCTGTCCTATTAAATTATCCCTGCTGCAGCTCAAAATTAGCATAAAAATTCTGACTGTAATAGTTCTAAGTTCTTAGACAGACAGGCCTGTTCAAATAGTATAGATCCATTTCAAAGGCAGCAATCTGTGGCATATGTCTGATAAGCGTGTACAGTTTGCCACTCATCCAGTAGATTTCAGACATATCAAGTGAGTTTTTGTTTAATGACACATGAGTCCTTATAGGTCATTTTGGGTCATCTCCCAGACAAAGAGAGAAAAGTAGGCAGGCAAATGGATGTTCAGATTGTAAGTCAAGTATGGTTTAGAGTTAAGGTGTCTGGTATTACTGTGCTTTCGACAGCTTTCTGAAAATTGGTTTTTGCTCGACGCTTTACACAGAAAAGAAAATTTGCAAACTTTTGTCCTGATTTAATGCAAAACCATTTGTCGTAACCACCTATGCACAAAATGTTTGATTCCAGTCATTGGTTTTTAAATAATCAAATAGTTTAACTTTTTCCAACAGTAAAAATGAATGCAAATTATGCAGAAATATGTAGGGTAGGTAACTTGGAGGCAGATTTTTAACAAGTTCTGCTTGTTCAATTTTTCTGATCACAATATTGTTGTGAAACCTCAAAAATTCAAATTCAGCAAAGAAAAGTAAAAAAATATTTTCTTAATATTTTTTTTTTTTTTTTTTTCAAAAAATCATTTTACTACAGAAACTGCACACGTAAGACCAATTTTTGGCCATAAATTTAATTTTAGGGTAAATATTTGAAAACAAAACACAGAAACAGAAAAAACAAATGATTTGTGATAAGATATGGTCAATCAGAACAAAATATTTTCATTTAAAATAAAAGGCCGAGCAAAAAAAATCTCCAAGTGATGTCAAAAGGACAGTCGTAAATACATTTGGTCTTTATTTTCTCAAAACAAAGCATGTTAACTCATTTTAGACTGAATAAACACCACTTACTATATATATTGGCCAAGTCCAATTTCAATTTTAGGTCTGTGAGGCTATGTGATTTAGATATTCCCAGAGAAAAAACTGGCTAAACTACAGTCAACTCTCGTTATCTCGAATTCCAAGGGGCTCTCTGAAATACTTCGAGATATCCGTACATCGACATATCAGATTTGCAGAATTTAGGAAAAACTAAATCGAACAGCAACATTTAAGAAATGTATATGTAAATTGTCTCCTGAAGTTAGAGATATATTTAAAATATTATGCAAAAGAGGAGCAATTTCTCCTCTTTTCCACAATATTTTGTTACCCACTGTTAGATTTTCATGGTTAAGCAGGGACCAGATTATCGCTTCGAGATAAGCGGTTATTTGAGATAAGCAAGTTCGAGATAACGAGAGTCAACTGTATCTGTAAACAGTGGAGACCATGATCAGACGCCACATTCTGTGGCATCTGATCTAGGTCTGCACTGTTTGCCAATTACCCTTTTGGGGAACTCCAGGCTAAAATGGGTTAATTCATGCATACATTCACTCATAAGCTACTCTTTGTCTTAATAACAGAGCTGCACTGTTTGATCAGGCCTGTTTGTCCCAATACACTACAACCTCTTTATAACATGGTTCGTTATAACATGGTTTTAGATATAACACGATTCAAAGATGGATCCTAAAAATGTATAGATTATATAGAAAAATGACCATAAATGGTCATTTTTCTATGTAATCTATACATTTTTGTTTGGATATAACACGGTTGTTTAACTAACACGATTTATACTATGGATCCCAAAGATAGTATTATAAAGAGGTTGTGGTGTACTTAGGATTATTACAGTTATCCAAACAATTAAGAGCAGTGATTTCCCATCATTTCAGTCCTGACTGCAAGGAAGTATGAACACATACTTTTGCTTATCTGGATTATTTTAACTTCATACTAAATTTACCCCCTAGGTGATAAGAGAGATAGACCTGAGCAAATAGTCTAGACTCTGATCAGATGCTGCTACTACTTTAATCCTGAGACAACTACTTACCATTTTTGTCCTAAAATCTAAACAAAGTGATTTTAATACCCTGTTGATATGTCTAAAAATTGCTGAATGAGTGGCCTGATCAGACACGACCCTCTATGGCATTTGATCTAGATCTACACTGACTGATAAAGATTGTCTATCCCAATACTCAGATTAAATCAATTAGGTTTCATATTTCATAGGCATCACAGAAAAAATGGGGCATGCTTAATTCTGACCAACAAAATGTGAATTTTAATAAAATATTTGGCACAAATGTGTGTGTGTGTGTGTGTGTGTGTGCTTGTGCATGTGTGTTTGACATCATGACCTAGCAAGGTAATTCACATGAAATGCTAAGTCTTATTTTCTCTGACAGAAATAATAATTAAAAAAATTAGAATGTCACCTGCAACAATTTTGCTTAGCGCTTTAAGAGTTAGGATTCCTCCAACTTCCAGGGTGACTGACCTTCCAACAAACGAAGGCCAGCCCTCTGCTGTGAGTTATCTACACGCTGTTGGCAAAAACAGGTCTTCAAACATGTGCAGGACTATTCGCTCATTTTACATACCAGTCTCTGGACAGAAGAAATAATACAGTGAACAGCAATATATCCTGATCTACAATGTCCAATCCAAGACTAATGTCTGCATATCTTCAAAGAATTGTTTTTTCTCCAGTGGATATCCTCAAAGGCCTACTCATTTGATATCTTCAAAGACAGCCTTTTTTATTGGATATCCTTAAAGACTGCTTTTTTGTTTGGATAGCTTCAAACACTGCTTTTTTCATTGAATATCTTGAAAGACAGCTTTTCTGATTGGATATCCTCGTAGACCGCTTTTCAGCTGAAGTGATAAGTCTGTGTTAACCTTTATCACTCGCCAGACAAATTCAGCAGATGACAAATTGCTAATTTTCACATTTTTCCCAGTACACAGGTTTTGACATTTTACGCAAACTGTCTCCAATTTGGATGGAATATCAAAGCCTATTTTCTGTGAAAAATAATTAGAAGATATTTCAAAATAAGGTCTGCTGAATTTTTCACTCAGCATGGTAAGCATTAAGTTGACCCTGATGCAGATGAACTGGACGGAGGACCTGGTCGCTTGTAATGGACACCAGGAACATAGCGTACATTGTCAGGTCGTAGACTGGTGAATGAGGTGGGCCATGAACCTGTTGAACCTGTGAATAAAAGATGTATAATATTAGGTGTACAAAATTAACCCATTGTAGTTGGGAGACCCGTAAAAAGGTAACTGGCAAACAGTACAGACCCAGATCAGACACCGCAGAACGCGGTGTCTGATCAGGGTCTCCACTGTTTGCAAACAGGTTAGCCATTTTTCTCTAGGACTATGTAAATCTCATAGCCTGATGTACCTAAAATTGAAATTGGACTCTTCCAATATTTAGTGTGGGAGAGTTTATTCAGTATACAATGGGTTAACAGGTTTCCACTACCAAAACAGGACTTAACATATTTACCCTAAATACTTGGACAGATAGGCCTGACCAAATAGTGCATACCTGAATCAAACTGCTCCAGAAGAAACACACAACAAATACTGACACAGTTTGTTCAGGTCTGTCTGTTCCAATCCTTAGGCTTATTATGGTAAAAAACTTTACAAAAAAAAAAAAATATATATATATATATATACAAGGGATGTTCGAAATGAATTGCTTATTGTCCTCTAGCTCGATATCCACGTGGGGCACGATAAAAACCAATACATACCTGTATAGGGTTATTCAATATCTACACAATGGTGTATAAATGTACATGTTAGACTAAGTGTAAGACATAAAATTTGCCATTTGAATACACGCAGTCATTGACCACTGCAGTAAAAATGGTTGGTAGAAGCGTCTACAAAAAAGATGAAATACGGGCTTACATCAAAGCTCGCTCAAAACTTGGTTGTTCTTTGAAGAAGCTGATGACTGAAATGTCTACTGATTTTGGACCTTCTTGTGTGTCTTATGACACAGTTCAGCAGTGCAAAAAGAAATTTGAGTCTGGTGTAGAGTCCATCAAAAATGCACCGAAATCAGGTAGGCCAAAATCTGCATCTCGTAAAGAAATTGTTTCCAAAATAAAGGAAATCATTGAAGGAGATGCCTGATTTACAGTTCGTGATATTGCACGAAAGGTAGGCATATCACTTTCAACGGTTCACCTTATTTTGAAGAAGCATTTGAAAGTCAGAAAGATTTCTGCTAGATGGGTGCCACATCTGTTGACTGACGAGCAAAAGAGGTAACGGGTTAAAGTGGCCAAAAAACTGCTTCAAATGTTTCCAAAATATGACAAAAAGCAGTTTGCCAATGTCGTCACAGGTGATGAAACCTGGGTCCATTATTTTGAGCCTGTCAGAAAGGTTAGCAATAAGATCTGGGCCACTAAACATAGCAAACGCCCAATAATTGCCCAACGTTCTTTGAGTACAAAGAAGGTTTTGTATGCAATCTTCTTCTCTGGTGAAGGAGTCGCTATAAAAGTGCCAGTGAAAAAGGGCAAAAGCATCACCGGAAAGTACTACAAAGGCGTAGTACTGAAGAAACTGAAAAAGTATTATCAGAAACGACGCCCTGCCACTGGTTTTAAACATGTCCGTCTTCTACATGACAATGCCCCAGCTCATACCTCCACAATAGTTACGGCGTTTTTGAAGAAAGAAAAAGTAACTGTTTTGCCTCACCCCCCGTATTCCCCAGACCTTGCCCCATGTGATTTCTTTTTGTTTCCGAAATTGAAAGCATTCCTTGCTGGGCGGAAATACCAGTCCCGACAGGCACTTGGATCTGCCATTCATCAGTACCTTATTACTGTGCCTAAATCAGCGTACCGTGATGCCTCCAAGAAGTGGATACATCGGCTGAAACTTTGCATTTCTAGCCATGGGGAATACTTCAAGGGCATGAAATGAGTACTTTTGGGCTAACTTGAAATTTGAAGTCTCCAGATAGAAATAAGCAATTCATTTCGAACATCCCTTGTATATATATATTTTTTGAGCACATTCTTTAAACTTTATCATTCTCCAGCCAAGTAAGCGAACAACATGCTGATGTATTTCCGATTAGTCCCAGAAAACAGGCATTGACATTTCATGCAAATTGTCACCTCTACCTGTAAATAAGGATTTTCTAGACCTCTAATCACAAGCAGACAGTTGTATTAAAGCTTTTCTAGACCTCTGGTCACAAGAAGACAGTTGTATTAAAGGTAAAGCATTCTTCTGAACAATTTAAAGTGAAAATTAAAATTTAATTTTTTTTGCAGTTGAGGTAGTTATCTGTTACAGTATTTAAGACAGCCAAGTTAAAACATACACCTGCCTCTTCTGAAAATAGTATCAAGCAAGTGAAGTGAGCCAGGAAAAAAATACATACATTCTGGACTAAAACGTAGGAATAATAGGAAATTTTTAATAAAAATTAAGGCTAAGTAAGAACTTGTAAAAAAGTAAGAAAAATAGGACCAACTTGAAAGCCTGTAAGAAATAAAAATGTCTGAATATTTAGGGAAAACCATACCAGGTAAAACCTCTATCAATGGTCACCTCCCTTTGAAAGCCTCTTTTTTCCACTTTATTATGTAAGCCAAAAGGTAAGAAGTTATGCAGGCTGATCTGAGTTGTTACTGGATGATCATGTCCACCCAGTAACAACTCAGATCAGCCTGCATATCCACAGACTCTGATTAATCATTGCTGCATGCCCTTTAGATGAACAAATCTCAAAACATTTCTTCAAAACGACAATATGAGCCACAACTTCAGGAAGTATACCTTCGGACATGAGCGCCAAGTGAAGATCATATCAGTCTGCAAATTTGTGCAGTTTGATCAGAATCTTCACTGCATGCATTCTGGACAGAAGAGGATGCAAAGTTTCTCATGCAGACAATGACGACTGATTAGACTACGTGGACACGTCCGCTGATTTCAGTCTTCAATGGCCGCACACTTGATAAAGTAGTTTCTCACACTGCCGCTAATACAATAATCAGCGTGAACGAGCAGGCTTATCTTAGTCTTGTGACCATGCACACATGTCTGACTGTTCATTTTCTCATGTTGTGGTGCATATATTTAACCAATTTCAGTCAGGAAACCCTAAAGTGTAACTGGCAAGCAGTGCAGATCCAGATCAGATGCCACATTCAGTGGCATCTGATCAGGGTCTACACAGTTTGCCTTAAAAACAGGAAATTCTTTAAAACATAGTAATAATAACAAGAGGGCCATGATGGCCCTGTAATGCTCACCATAGTATCATAGCACTTAGCGAACCTGATATAAAAATGATCAATATAAACATTCTGACCAAGATTTATGATGATTACATAAACAAGTAAGACAATGAAGCATGCCTATTAGATTTGAAATATCGGTCAAGGTCAAATATGGATGACTGCACTCAAGAGGTCATGATACAATGTATGACTGTGCCAAGTATCACGAGCTGTAAGATTAACAGTTACTGACAAACTGACCTGAACGAAAAACTTAACATGAAATATAGGTCAAGGTCAATTACAGATGACTGCATTCAAGAGGCCATACTGAGATACATGCAAGTGCCAAGTATCTCTGCTGCATGACCAACTGTTACTGAGAAACTGACTTAAATGGGAAAACTTAACAAAGTCACTGGACCCAGAAATATAGGTCATAAGTAACCCAGTTCCAATCTTGACCTAGAAATCATCAAAACAAACATTTTGGCAAGATTCATGATACCGGTAATCACTTTAACAATGTGACCTCTAGAGTGTTAATAAGGTTTTCCTTTGATTTGGCCTGGTGACCTGGTTTTTGACCCCAAGTGACCCAATTTTGAACATGACCTAAAAATCATCAAGACAAACATTTTGAGTACAGATTCATGATGATTACTGCAAAAATGTGACCAACAGAGTGTTAACAAGGTTTTCCTTTGATTTGGCCTGGTGACCTAGCTTCTGACCCCAAGTGACCCAGTTTCGAATTTGACCTAGAAATCATCAAGACAAACAGTTAGAGCAAGATTCATGATGAATACTTCACAAATGTGACCTCTAGAGTGTTAACAAACTAACTGTTGACAAGGCACGGCGACAGACAGAGGGTAATCACAATAGCTAATGCTGAGCATTTGCTCAGGTGATCTAAAAACTGAGCAGACACCCTGCTTTTGGAATCAGACAGGTCAAAAGAGTTGTAGAAGAAGAGTCACTTCTTGTAAATGGGTTAAATTTCTACAAAAGGCACCTTCCTATAACAGCCAATTCTATATTTTCTCAAGGGTGACTGTTGTAGAGAGGTCGCACTGTAGCTCTGAGTCTTTTCTCTCACAGTTCACATATCAACCAATACATATAGCCTACTATTATTAAACACTCTGTTTTAAATGTAAAACAAAGCCAAACCAAATGTAACTAACTACTGTTACTCTCAAAAAGCTTTAAAAGTACCAAAATCCTTTTTTATTTTGAAATTAAAAGGGTCAATAATCTTCTTATTTCTTTGCAATAACATACGGAGAGCATCACACAATATATGCACGAAAACGATAGCCTGCCACAGGAAATTACTCAAAAATGCTAATTTTTGACATCAGAAAGGGCCATAACTCTGTAAAATAACAAAATTTACCCATCAACATCTACAACTCAGTCCTTCTCAATACCTATGCACAAGCAAAAATTGAAAATGTATGTCATACTCTTAAAGCGCCAATCACAACTATTGTCGTCTGCTTTGTGTTCTGCCGGTTACTTTAAAAGTCATTTCTGCAAACAGTGTGGACCCAGATCAGACTGCTCCTTTAGGTCTGATCTGGGTCCACACTGTTTGCCTGTATGCAAAAATAGGTTTGAAAAATTTGCAAGAATATTCAGCAAACGGCATAAACAGATAACATTTTCAGATGCAGGTTTTCTTGGCGCTTTAAGGGTTAAAGGGATACTGCAGTGTAAGAGTCGCTGGTTATGAATGAGGTACATGCCAGGTTTGATGACTATGATTAATCAGAAATAGTGCTGAAGGGATGAGGTAAAAAACTGACATAACCATTTGGCTGCAAAATACGTTAGATGATTGTAGGTGTTACAGTTAATAAGAAATGGAGCTGAATGAAAGGATTGATGTGACAAATTCTTGTAAAAATAGGTCAGGGTCATAAAGTGATGCCTCGTTGTTTTGAGTCGTTGTTTGGGAGAAAGTACATTCCAAATAAGATGACTGTAGGTGTAATATGTACTCAAAAATAGACTTGAACATAATAGTGAAACTTCTTTTGGCAAACATGTAAAAGGCATACGTTTGTTTGTGTTGAGGTTTTACGGCCCAGTCAACCCAATGGGGTCATGTCGAGCGCGGTCAGTTTACCTAACCACACATTTATTGGGCAGGCGTAGTCCTCTATGCGGTTAACCAGTATTGTGCACATTCTTTCGCCAGAAACTGGCGAAAGAATGTGCACAATACTGGTTAACCGCATAGAGGACTACGCCTGCCCAAGGCATAAGTATTGTCACCCTATACATGTGTATCTTGTTTTATCATATGACATCACTATTATTCAGTGGATAAATTCATGTCATAAAAATGATATGACCACACATTACATAACACTTGGTGACTGGCTCATAACGTCATCATGCTGTCCGTGACAATGTTATGTTTTCTGTTGAAAAATGTTTCAACTTCTATAGCCATAAAATAAAATTTAAAAGTCATATGATAAACAGAATCTTACATTTGTGGTCAAAGGCTCATTTCATATGAAACGACCACTCATGTAAGATCCTCTATGTTTGACAAAGTGAAATTAAATTAAATCTGAAAATAGTACAAAATAATGTTGCCAACAAATATAATAATAATCATCTGTGCCAACCCTGAATATATCTACATATGATAGAATTGTATATTAACCTTTAGAACTCATTGGGCAAATTCAGCAAACAACAAAATGATTATATTTTCTTATTTCTTCCAGAGGATAGGATTTGACATTTTATGCAAGGCTTCTCCTCGGAAATAGTTTGCATGAAATGTCAAACACTATTTTCTGTGAAAATACATATGAAAAAATCTTTCAAACTTTCATCTGCGGAATTTTTACCCAGCATGCTAAGCATTACTGCAATGACTCCAAAGCTCTAGATTAGAAGGGCAGCTACGAAGGCAGCTAGATAGATACCGTATTTGACCTAATTACCACACATACCACTATAAGTGCACAATCAAATAATTTCTTGGTCCTGATTACAGTCCTTGTACTTAAAAAGGACTGTACTTTAATCTACTTGTACTTCTTTAAAAAAAGCATATGTTGTTGGTACCCATTTGAACTGGATTGTGGCAGTTCAAATGAAGGCAGTTCAAATAATACCAACAGTACAACAGCACAAAAATGAAGGCAGTTCAAATGAATACCAACAGCACAAAATCTTTTATTGAGGCAATTCAAGTGAGTGCCAACAACACAACATAAGCTTTTATAAAGAGATATAAAAGCATATGTTATTGGTGCTCATTTGAATTGCCTCGACTTGTTGAGGCAATTCAAATGAGACCAACAACATGAGCTTTTATAAAGAAATTCAGAAAGAGAATTGCATAAGCATCATTGAACAGTCCCTCATGAAGTCCTCTGTTAATCTGTTTTGAAATTGTGCCCTTATTAGGTGGACACTTTGGTATAAGTGTTTTTCAAGTAATTTTTAAAAACCTAAGTGCATATTGCGGTAATTAGGTCGAATATAGTAGTTTCCTTATGCCCCTGTGAAAATAAACTCTGTTGTTGGTACTCATTAGACCTGTTCAGCAATTATACTGAATACCAAAAGCAATTATACTGAATACCAACATAAATCAGTCTTCCGATCAATATTTATTCGCTGACTAAAAAACAATAAAAGAAACAAAATCACCTTATCTAGAGCTAAGATATCAAACAGACTTCTTTGAACATCATATATGTAATGAAGCTGAATGTATGAGTGTCATATCACAGCTCTTACATGCAAGTTTTATCCAACAAAGGTAAAAATAAACACAAAACTGAACACCATGCCTATATTAAAATCTATAACAAAAGGAGCTATTTCAGACAATTTTACCTTTTTGTGCAAAGAAACAGATTAAAGAACTGTGATTTTTACCCACCCAAGAAATAACAAGGACTGTCAATAAGCAGTGCTTATTAGATATCCCTGCAAGGTAATCTGCCTTTTGATAAATTATTTAGCAAGAAAACAGAACATAACAGATGAACATACAGATGCACACACAGACAACATGAAAACAGTATACCCTCCCTCACACTGAGTTTGTGAGGAGCATAATGATAAACTCAAGTTCTGTCTCTAGTTACTCGCAGCTCATTCACAGAAGCACAAGGCAGACCATAGATTTTCTCTGACCCTGAAGGGCAGGTGACACTTGATCATGTGCACTATCACAAGCATGCACTGCCATATATCACATAAGCACCCTTTTGCTTTGTTAACAAGCACAAAAATATTTCAACAGAGTGAACCTACTGTAATAACCCTAAGTACTAGGACAGACAGACCTCAGCAAACAGTGTAGACCCAGATCAGATGCCACACATGGCATCTGATCAAGGTCTACACTATTTGCCACTGATCCAGCAATATTTTGAAACCATCAACAAGTAGTCCAATGGTGTTGTTCAAATGTTAGGATAAATATTGTTAGGAGTTAGGCTGTCCTTAGACTTAGAGTAAATACAGCGAATGCAATCAAAATCCAACAAGAGTCCATTTTTATGGAAAAAATCAAGACTATAATGAACAAGGGTACTATACTATTAGCCTGAAATGTCCATTTGCAGACCTTTCCTTTTTGTCAGCCAAATCTTCTCTTCAACAATTTCATATTCTACCATTAAGATGTCCGATGAATATAACACTCTCTATTCCATGATCCTATTAGCCCTTTGAACATTTTTAGTTATGAAAATGTTATATATTTCACAATTCTCAATAGCAATAAGCTTATCAAAAGCCATACACATGTAATTCCTGTAAAATTAATTTTAGATACCTTCAACAAGATGATAATGACACATGACAAACCATCTCACCAGGATTTTGCCATTTTTTTTTTATTTTTGACTGACATCCCTATTTTAACAATAGACATGTCCAGAATCAATAATGGAAAAGTCTATTTCATAAACTCATGCAGGAAAGGGTAAAGCCTCTTATAAATATGTATGTTTCCCCTTTGAAAGAACCAATCTAAAAGAGTCTGTAAGTCTGAAATAGCTCCTGATCAACCTCCTGGATTAGTGACTTATTCAAGTGCAAATAACAATTTCAAGAACAATAATGTGTTATTACTCATTGTCCTGTGGTTTCTGAAATACAATATATAAATTAATTGAAACTGACAAATGACAAAAGCAAAGGCTGAGGTGGTAAATCTTCACGAGTTTCTTTTTTTATTATTATTGTTTGCTATTTTCTTTCTGGTGTTTCAATTTCATTTCTAGTGTCCATCAAAAGTTTTTTTGTCATAATGATGCAATCTGGAACAGGTTTCTATCATAACAAAAACGTTAAACAGATTACGATTTAACAAAAATTCCAATGCCACAGGATTACACTAATTTAGCACAATCTGACTGGTTTAGAGCAAAATCAAAATGGCATTAATGCTCTTGGCCCAGTCATTCAAAATTAACAATGTCATTAGTTAACATATCATTAAAACTTTGATCATTAAATATGGCATGTACACTAATATTTTTGCTGAAAAATGTGAGTAGCTTTTGCATCTCACATTTTTCAGCAAGAATACCTGTGAATTAGATATTGTACTTACTAGAACAGTTAACACTATGACCACTAATGCGCTCATTAAGCTAACAATGCTTTGAACAACAGAACCCAGAGCAGGAATCTTGGACAAAACCTAGAAAATGGCATGTCAGCCCAGCGAAGACTCAGATCAGCCTGGGCATCTGCCCAGTCTGATCAGAGTCTTCGCTGTCCGCATGTAAAAGCTTGGGTCCTTAGCTACCCATTGAGCACAAAGCAAAGACTCAGATCAGCCTGGGTATCCACCCAGTCTGATCTGAGTCTTTGCTGGGAGCACCAGTATTTTGTAGGTTTTGTCATGCGCTGGCTCATTTGTAATAAAATTATGCCCTAGTTGGAATAATAAGGAATGAATTTTATTTTTGTGAATTTTATTGATGCGTGAACACTGGCGAATCACAAACTTCATATAAAGCCCTTTGGATTTATTCAGTCTGTGAGTGATTTACAAGCATTTACACATTAATAAATCCATAATAAAATTAAATCAATCTCTATATTAAAAGCAATGTAGAAGAGATATTATATACAAGGATGAGTGACCCTGGCTTGCCAGTTCATTTATACAAAGCCAAACTGGCCTGTGCAGCCATACAATCTGATCTACATCCTTTATTTTTCAGCTTCTACTAGGTTAAAAGACTGTGAGCTGTGTCTCAGGGACAGTAGAATGTCTGACCAGGGCCTTTGCTGTTTGGTATCCAACTATTCTATAATTAGACAAACAAGAGGACCATGATGGCCCTATATCGCTCATCTGAATTATGTTATTCATAGCATTTTTAACAGAGATGTGGTGCTAAAGGTCATGGTGACCTTGACCATGACCTTTGCCTTCAGGGTCATCTTCTGGTCAGAAGAAGTTCGAGGGTCCTAGCCCCAAGCATTGCCAAGTTATAAAAGCTTGTTTTGTACTAGAAATCTCTGTGACCTTGACCTTTGCCATTAGGGTCATCTACTGGTCAACCAACATCCCATCTAAGTTCAAGGGTTCTTGCCTCAAGCACTGCCAAATTATAAGCTTTTTAGTACTAAAGGTCATGGTGACTGTGACCATGCCTTTGCCCTCAGTCATCTACCGGTGAGGACAAATATCACTTCTAAGTTTGAGCCCTAGCCTGAAGCATTGCCAGGTTATCAAGCTTTTTAGTACTAAAGGTCCTGGTGACCCTGACCTTTGCCCTCAGGATCATCTGGTGAGGACCAACATCTCTACTAGGTTTAAGTCCTAATCATAAGCATTGCAGAATTATAAGCTTTTTTTGTACTAAAGGTCACAGTGACCTTGGCCTTTAACTTAAAGGTCATCTACTCTTCAGGTCCATCCTCCCTATTCATTTCATAGTACTAGGCCTAATCAATACCAATGGCTTTTTGCTCTATGTAAAACAAGTGACCCTACCCCCTCTAGGCAGGGCCTCTTTTCACCCCAGGGACATAATCTGAACACTCCTGTCAGAGGACCTCTACTAGGCAATGCTACATATCAAATATCAAAGGCCTAGGCCTTGCACTTTCAGACAAGAAGATTTTAAAAGTCTTTTCTTATATAAGTCTATGTAAAACATGTCCGCCCCGTGGCGAGGCCATTTTTGGCCCCAGGGCTATAATTTGAACAATCTTGGCAGAGGTCCACTAAGTAACAAAGTACCAAATATCAAAGGCTCAGGCCTTCTGGTTTCAGATAAGAAGATTTTTGAAGGTTTTCTCTATATAAGTCTATGTAAAACATGTCAGCCCCGGGGGAGAGGGGTGGGGAGAGGGCATTTTTGGCCCCATGGCAATAACTTGAATATTCTTGGTAGAGGTCCTCAAGGTGAAGCTCTGTACCAAATATCAAAGGCCCAGGCCTCCTGGTATCAGATTAGAAGATTTTTTTAAGGTTTTCTCTATAAGTCTATGTGAAACATGTCGGCCCAAGGGTAGGGCCATTTTGGGCCTCCGGGCAATAACGAAAAATCTTGGTAGAGGTCCACTAGGTGAATTTTTGATTGTGTTGGGGTTTAACGACACGTCAACCCTTATGGGTCATTTTGTGTCCTCTCCCAGAGAAAGGGAGAAAAGAGACAGAAGAGATAGCAGAAGAGATGAAAGAGATTGATTGTGTTGGGGTTTAACGACACATCAACATCATGGGTCATTTTGTGTCGTCTCCCAGAGAAAGGGAGAAAAGAGACAGAAGAGATAGCAGAAGAGATGAAAGAGAGGGACAGGGAAGAAAGAGGAACAGGAATGAAAGTGAAGAAACAGAAGAAATGAAAACATCACCTCCCTACCCTTACCTGCTACAAGGATAGCAGGCCTTGCCCAACTGTAAGCCAATACCAGCTGGACGCCCCGGTGACATAAGATACATGACACCTTCGCACCACCCGACCACCCCCTCCACTAGGTGAAGCTATGTTTCAAATATCAAAGGCCTGGGCCTTCTGCTTTCAGAAGATTTTTAATTTTTTTCCTTATATGGGTCTATGTAAAACAAGTGACCCCCGGCGCCGGACCATTTTTGACCCTAGGGCTATAATAGAGGTCCACTAGATGAAGCTACAAACCAAATATCAAAGACATGGGCCTTCTAGTTTAGGACAAGATTGATTGATTGTGTTGGGGTTTAATGACATGTCAACCCGTGTGGGTCATTTTGTGTCGTCTCCCAGAGAAAAGGAGAAAATAGATAGAAGAGAAAGTAGAAGAGATGAAAGAGAGGGACAGGGAAGAAAGAGGAACAGGAATGAAAGTGAAGAATCAGAAGAAATAAAAACATTCCCCCTCTACCCCTACCTGCTACAAGGATAGCAGGCCTTGCCCAACTGTAAGCCAATATCAGTTGGACGCCCCAGTGACGGTTTAAGACAAGAAGATTTTTTAAGTTTTCAGTTAAAAAATTATTTTTAGCTCACACTACACTCTTTTTGAAAGACGTGGAATGCACAGGAATCCTAGTCTTTGAACGGCACTGTGCAGCCAAGGCATAGCTCCAGATAAAAGGATTATCCAAAAGATTATAATTCCATGAAATCATGATGTAACTCATTAGAAGTGCTTCAGTGAGGTAATCATTACGAAAACACGCCTATTCAAATACACTGAAAATTTTACCACCAAAAATGACAATTTTTCGGATAAAAAATTCTGATATTTTTTCATATTTCTATTCAAAACATAGATTGTGGGTACTCGTTAGAACTGTCTCATTGAGGCGATTCTAATGAGTACCCAAAACATAGATTGTGGTACTCATTAGAACTGCCTCATTGAGGCCGTTCTAACGAGTACCCACAATCTATCGAGGCGGTTCTAACGAGTACCCGCAATCCATGTTTTTGAGCAAAAATAAGAAAAATAATGTATACCCCTGTAAACCCTAGTTTTACTATATAAAACTTGGGTTTAAGGGGGTCAAAATTATATAGGCATGTTTTCGTGATGATCATGTTTTCATAGAGAAATAAGATAAAATATTGATACTTTTCAATTGATGAAAGGTTCCTAATCTGGAGCTAAGGCTAAGGATTCAACATTTCTACAAACATCAGATAGGAAGATACACGGGTTGATCCGAGTCTTAGATAGGACCACATCATAAGGTACATTATTTCACACTATGGCTCAAATGTAGCCTATCCCTGAATGAGTAACATCTGTCAGTGGCAATACACTCACCTGACTCTGTACTGTGTAATGATGTCTCAAGCATAGCTTTCTCGGCCGACAAAGCTTCAAGTTTCTCAGTATAAAACCCATTAAAGTCCAATCTGAAACAAATAAGACATATCTCAAGCAATGAAAATAAAATGTTTTCAATTTATATGTGAACCAAAGCTCCAGATATGGGGCTTTTCAATGAAATATTCTTGATATTTTTCTTATTTCTCTACAAAAACCATGTTGCTGGTACTCATTAGAAGTGCCCCACAGAGGCACTTCTAATGAATCCCATCAACCTGTTTTCATGAAGAACCAAGGTGCTTCTAATGAGTATTACAACATAATATTTCCCAGAGAAGTAAAAAAAAAAAAATATTTTCCTGATTAAGAAAAAAATATTTTCATCTTATCTTAAGAGATAGGTGTACAACTGATCCATTTGAATGTTTACAAAGTCTAATCAAAGCAGTAGGATACAGTGTTTATGCCTCCTCTGAATTAATAGCGTAGCACCAGACAAAAGGGGGTATCCACATAATATTTTATGATAAGAGGGGATATCCACAATGCACTATGTGGTACTCATTATAAGGGCCGAGAAGCTTCTAATGAGTACCATAACATATGTTTTCATGGAAAAATAAGAAAAATATCAATACTTTTTGGATGAAAAAAAAAGTGCCTTATCTAGAGCTATGCAATAGCTAAAACCTGGATCAGACCCTGATCAGTCTGCACATCCACAATGTCTAATCAAGACTTTCTATTTTGCTAGTAGATTGCAGTGACCATCCAGACCTCCTCTGAATGAAAACTGAATGTCTCAAACTGTACATCACTCATTCTCAGCTAAGGGGGACAAAAGCTACATTTGCTAAAAGTTTTGTTTGTTTACTCATAAATGATTCCTGTATTAGAAAGTCATGTAATATCAAAACTATAATACTAAGGCTGGAAGAATATTGCACTTAACTTTCCCATCTGTACTATTATCAAGTGATGCACAGCTGGATAAATATTTAAAAGCTCAAAATTTTGGACCCCTATTTGTCCCCTTTAACACAGAATGAGTAAAATACACTGGCAGATCTGTCCCTTTGTTGTGTTCAATGAGCTAAGCTCTCTTGATACATGATACGTTTTGTTTGTTTGAGTTGGGATACATCGTATAACATCACTGAACAATGTTCAAGTCACATCATGACAGTGTCCAAATATGATAGTGGGAACACATGGACCACATCAAGCGAAAAAGTTGTCATGCAAAAATGCACAGGTTCAGGTTCATCCCGCGCATGTGCAACGTCTCATCCAGGCATTTGCTCTCCATTGATACATTTTATAAAGTCAAATGATTCTGCTTGTGGACTGTGAAGGCCCTGATCACTGCGCATCCGTGCAGTCTGACCTGAGCCTTCACTGTCCACAGGCTCCAAAGGCACTTTTTCACTTGACTCAGCCCATATGCTCTTTTATAATGCTGCCACATTGTAGTATCATGCCTGAGACACATTGTCATTATATTACCACTGTCACATTATACTGACACCAGAGCCGGCCTCGGTGGCTCAGTTGGATGCGCTGTCCGACTGCAGACCAGGAGGTTGCGGGTTCGACCCCCGACGAGGTCGGCAACGTTCTTTCCGCTGATTCAAAAAAGGGCAGTTGTCAGTTTCTGGCGAAAGAATGTGCACAAAACTGGTTAACCGCTTAGAGGACTAAGCCTGCCCAGTAAACATGTGGTCAGGTAAACTGACTGCGCTCGACATGACCCCATTGGGTTGACTGGGCCGTAAAACCTCAACACAAATACTGACACCAGAGCAACCACAGTCCTAATTCTCTTTTCTAACACTAAGCCCCAAGAAAAGAGCAGCTATACAAATTTTAGAAAGTCTTGAGTTTGATCTGGCTGAGGATCACACCTACAATCTTCTAGTCCAAAGGTCTGATCAGACTATCTGAAGCTACTGTTGACATCACTCGCAAAGACGTTTTTTTGCTTGGCATTTTATTTCAAATGAAAAATATTTTATTCTGACTGACAACATCTTATCCAAAACCATTTGTCTTTTCTGTTTCTGTGTTTTGATCTAAACTATTTACCCTAAAATCAAATTAAACAAAAATAGGTCTGATCTATGTAGATTCTATAGTAATGTATTTTTTGCGTTTTTTGTTTTTTTTTTGTTTTTTTTTTTTATCTAAGAAAAATTTTTTTACATTTCTTTGTTGAATTTTAATAACTGATGTTTCACAACAATATTCTGAAAATTTCAGAAAATTTGAACAAATGGAACTTGCTGAAAATCTGCCTCAAAGTTACTTACCTTACCTATTTAGGTAAAATGAAAATTTTGATTTTTTTAAAGCCAACAAATAGAATAAAATTTTTCCTACATAGGTAGTTATGACAAATGGTTTTGCATTAAATCATGACTAAAGTTTTACTTCTTATATGTAAAGCACTGGGCAAAAAACAACTTTCTGAAAGATGTCGAAAGTAGAGTAATTGATACATACCTGTGTAAAATATTAAGGAGTTTCACTTCTACATTACTGGCTGTGAATTCCATGATTTTCTCTAACAGTTCCAGTAGAAGACGAGAGAAGTTTGCATCAAATGTGCCGATTGTTCTCTCAAAACTCTCATTACGGAGGAGTTCATCTACATGTTCTGACACAACCTAAAATATATGAGACTGTTTACTTATTACATGCGGATATTTTAGTATGGAAGCCCCTAAAAGGTTTATTGGCAAACAGTGAAGACCCCGATCAGATGCCACATTCTGCACAGAATGTCGCATCTGATCACAGTGTACACTGTTGTTATAAACTAACCCGACACCCTGCTATTGGAAATACACCGGTCCAAAGAGTTGTGGTAGAAGAGTCCACTCAATATAAATGGGATAAACATAGCTCTAGAAATGAGGGATATTCAGGAAAATATCTTTCTTCTGAAAAAGACAGGATACATACCATTCCCCTTCTGAAAAGGGGTCTACTCTAACAAGACCTGTCGCCTGACAGGATAGCTCACCGGAAGTCACACTTTGACTTAGTTGCGCAAAGGCAAATTTTCAGACATATCATATCATAATCAGATTTTTGATTAACGTGCAGGTACAGGGGCAACATCCACATCAGTGGGCCCCCTTCCAAACAGCTGGCTTGCTGCATGCATGGCAGATCTCACACCAGATCTCCAGGTAAGTCTATCATGAGGGCTGATAGCCGAGAGCTTCCACTCTCTGCAATCCCTCTCTGTCAGCTGCTTCCATGTCATTTTGGGCCTCCCAGGCCGATGCTTTCCATCAACCTGTATGTCAAAGGCTGTCTTGACTGCACCATTGGAGTGTTCCACATATTCATACCATCAGAGTCTTCTCTCCTTCAGAATGAGGTCCAGATCCTCAATGCCAAGCTGCACAAGTAGCTCACTGGACCTGGTGGTGACAATGTCTTGCGGCCTGACATTGCAGATCTGTCTGATCACTGCCCTGTCATTTTGCTGCAGACGCTGGAGGTTCGGCTTTGTCAATGGCCAAGTCTCACTGGCATGGAGCACTGCACTCCACACATGAGCTGTACACACGGCCATGTGTTTTGAAAGAGAGGTGGCGTGAATCGAGAACTGGTAGCAGATCTTTGAACTTCTTCCAGTCGATTTTCACACGTGTTGTGGTTGAGAGTTCACAGCCACCTGAACACCCATAACAGAAACAAAGTCATGGTCATGGGAGCTGATGCTGCTAATAAAATTTTTAGACAAGTATCTCTGACCTCAGCAAGTACGAACTGAATCCATCAAACGGTAAAGAAGAAATGAGCTCCTAAAAACTTTAATGTAAAATCTTTAACTTTAAAATTCTAAGTCTGACCTTGACCCCAAGGTCATGATTATAGGTGCTGATATTGCTGATAAAAACTTAAAGCAATATCTATCACCATACCAAATTCATCTAAAGGCAACCAAGTAATTATCTAAAATCTTCAGTGCAAAAACAAACATAAAAGTTATAAGTCTGTGACCTCATGAGAGCTGATGCTGCTGCTAAAACTTTGAGACCAGTATCTATTACCATACCAAGTATAAACTAAATCCATCCAAAGGTAAAGAAGTAATGAGCTCTAAAAAATTAAAAACAAAAACTTAACATAAGAATTCAAAGTCTGTGACCTTGACCCCAAGGTTATGGTCATGACAGCTGATGCTGCTGCTAAAAACTTGAGACCAGTATCTATTACCATACCAAGTATAAACTAAATCCATCCAAAGGTAAAGAAGTAATGAGCTCCTAAAAACTTTCACAAAATCTTTATCATCAAAATTCTAAGTCTGTGACCTTGACCCCAAGGTCATGCTTACAGGTACTGATGTTGCTGATAAAAACTTTAAAGCAATATCTTTCACCATACCAAGTCTCCAGTAAATTTATCTGAAGGCAACCAAGTAATGATCTAAAATCTTCAGTGCAAAAACTAACATAAAAGTTCTTAGTCTGTGACCTTGACCCTAAAATCACGGTCATGTATGATGATGCTGTTGATAAAAACTTTTGACTAGTATCTATCACCATACCAAGTATGAACTAAATCTATCAAAAGGTAAAGAAGTAATGAGCTCCTAAAAACTTTAACACAAAAACTTTAACATAAGAATGCAAAGTCTGTCACCTTGACCCCAAGGTTATGGTCATGAGAGCTAATGCTGCCGCTAAAAATTTGAAACCAGTATCTATTACCATACCAAGTATAAACTAAATCCATCCAAAGGTAAAGAAGTAATGAACTCCTAAAAAACTTTAACACAAAATCTTTAACATCAAAATTCTAAGTCCGTGACCTTGACCTCAAGGTCACGGTCATGGGTGCTGATACTGCAGATAAAAATTTTAGCCCAGTATCTATCATCATACCGAATACGAACTTGATCCATGTACACATAAAAAACTAATGAGCTACGGAAAAACTTTAATGCAAAAACTTTAACATTTATGGAAGCCGACGCCGTGGGCAGTAGAATAGCTTACCGGAACTTTTTGTTCTGGTGAGCTAAAAAGCAAAGAAATTCTTCTTTTTTAGAGTAGATCCCTTTTCAAAAGGAAGGCACAAGAATTTTAAAAGATTTGCCTCCTCTGAAAATGTATCCATTAAGTAACTTGATAACTGCTATCTCTATACAGTATATGTTCAACACTATGAGACAGATTATGAAGGCTCGCATATCTGTCTGAGCCAACTAGGCCGGCAGTGATAGATCCAGGTAAGGTGATAACTTTGGATAATTTTTCTTACTTTTACACCAAAACATGTGAATACTTACTGGAATTACCTTGGCAAGGCGATCCACTAAGTATCCACAGGATATGTTTTGGTGCAAAACTTATTTCTTTACCTTTATTCCTATAGTAACTCTCAGTTGGGGGACACCATGACATGGCCATGTAGAGATTCTTCTCAAGCGCACATATACTTTATAGGTTCATTTTATGGTGTTTCACTGTTGCAGTTCTTCATTGTTTGTGCATCGTTGGTTTCATATGTAGAAGTTGTTTCATCATTATTTGTTCCTCATCTCTCCTTCTTTTGGTGCCTTGGGACACAGGAGCTTGTATTGAAGTTCGTAATGCCATTAAAAAGACTAAAAAGCCAAAATTCAGGGTCTGCGAGCCATAGGTGAGCAAGGAATGCAACATAGCAATTTCATTCCGGGGTCAAAATCTGTTTCAATGCTTATTAAAGGCTTATTTCAGTGACTTCGATCGGGACATACCCATCCCTTTATAGATGGATATAAACTCTTTCAAGGTACACTAAACATGCTTTCATTACTGTCCTACTGTATGAGATTTTTCACCTTTTCAGGTATAAAACTCGATGTCTCTTCACAACTGAAGTTCCATTGCGTAAACAAGGGAAGACATATAAAAAATGTTCATCCTATACCCTTTCTTATTTAGACCTATGAATAAAAAAGCTTTTATTCTGACCTTTGATTTAGCCTTCAGTTTCTCTGATGCCATTTTTCTATCAGCAGCACTCTGGCCACCATGGACACTTTTCTCAGTTGGGTTTGTCTCCACGGAGACTTCTATACTTGTGTTCAATCTCTGAAAAACAAAATAGGTATATAAATGTACACTGTACATACCACTATTACATCAATCAGGCATCATTCACAAAACTTTTATTTTATGAATGTATGAATGTAAAATTCAATGGAAAAGAAAAAAATTCTTAGTATGGCTATTATTTTATGAGATACTTTAACTGAATCAAAATAACAAATATCAGCAAAAACACAGATAACGCAATAATTGTGGAGATTTGTGGAAATAAAGTCTCTACAGTGAGGCAATCTAATGACAATTAGAAAGGTATGTTCCGGGCCCAGTTGTTCAAAGCTAACGATGTCATTAGTTAACGATTCATTAAAATTTACGAGTGATACGCAAATATGCTGAAATTTTTTGCTGAAAAAATGTGAGTAGCAGTGCAAAAGCTACTCACATTTTTTCAGCAAAAAATATCAGATTATTGTATATTGAATCCGCTAAAACAGTTAACAAAATGACCCTTAACGAGCTCGTTAAGCTAACAATGCTTTGAACAACTGGGCCCTGGTGTAAAAATAATGGAAAAAAATTCTAATGCTACATCCCCTTATCTAGCATTCCTCAAAAAGTATTTTATACCATACAAGAATAGAAAGGACCAAACTAACCCTCATAAGTTCTCTCTACAGAATCAAGAATGAAACCATTGAGGCCCTAACCAGAACTGAAGGATATTCAGGAAGGCACAAGTCTGCTGTCCGAGCTGCAACCTGAGGAAATGTGTGCCCAGCAAACTTGGATAAGTCTGCTCATCTTCATAGTCTGATCAATTTCTCTGAAAAACGTGCTTGTCGCTCTTGATAGCTAAGGATTCAAAGCTTTGACAGGCAGACAGCAAATACTCTTATCAGACTGCACATATGCACACACTGATCTTGAATCTTCACTGGATGTACCAATGGCAATAATCTTTATCATGTTCTGACTCATTTAAGGGGACTAGATATACTCGGTTTCTGCCAGGTTTCACTAAAGAGACAACTTAAGTGACTTCCTGTTTCCTCTCCCACATACCATGTCCCTTTTAAAAAGATATTCTAGAATTTCCTCCCATTAATCCTTCAGAAAAAGTCTATTCCAAAACAAAAGTGCTCAAAAGGGTGTACTCTACTCAGAAGTGAAACAAAAATCAATTTTGAGAGAACTGCCTGCCCTGAAAGTGTAAACATTAAACTAAAGTTGTTCAAAACTAATGATGTCGTTAGTTAACATATTTTTAAAACTTTGATCATTAAATATGGCATATATGCTAGTATTTTTGCTGAAAAAATTTGAGTAGCTACTCACATTTTTTCAGCAAAAATACCTGTGAATTAGATATTGTACTTATAAGAACAGTTGGCATTTTGAGCACTAACGAGCTTGTTCAGCTAATAATGCTTTGAACAACTGAGCCCAGGTGTAATTCAAATTTTCCTACTTGATGTCTCTCTCTGAACTTACATGCATGAAATTAGAGAATGTGACACAGTCTGTCATCAGTTTGAGAACTATCTTCAACAGTTGTAGATCAGTCAACATACAATCCTTCAAACAGTTGTTCAGAAAGTCTGTGTGGTAAGCTAATACATCATCCACATTTGAAACCTGCATAAAAAAAAATCATAGAAGTTCCATAGCTCCAGATAAGTAGCTTTTTTCAACCGAAAATTGTTGATATTTTAAACATTTGTTCTGGGTACTCATTAGAAGCACCTGAAAAAAGCACCATATTTAGAGAGATGGTAGATAAGTACATCTAGTACACAGGTGTGTTAAAGTAATATACCGTATTCTCCCTATTTACCGCACTGTGTGCTTAGATTTTTCAAAATTGCCTTCAAAATGCGTGGAGAAATATCTACCCAATAAGCGCACACTAAAAAGAATCTGCATTTATCGTTTTGCTGTGTTTATATTCCAAAGGTCACATCAGACGCTATTTTGGGAATACAGATCAACTATATATATGTAATGAACAAATTACACACTGAAAGAAACTTTAATAGTAATGTTCCTTCTTGTTCAAAGATCCCTCCTCTTCCAGGAGAACCATGTACCGGAATATACTGCTGACAAAATCAATAGCAGTATTCCCATGGATTATTTCAGTGCAAATATAATTCAATTTTGGTAGATATGAATACAAAAGAGGACTACATTTAATAGTATTAATTGGTTGTCAAAGTTTTGTTTCAGAATTAATTTGGTCCAACCTCCAACTTTAATCCCGGCTTTAATACTCTACCATCGCTAATTTTGTCAGAAAAGAAATATGTAAATTGGTAACATCCATATGTAAACTTCTTCAATAAAATGGCAGTAAACATGTAAAAGTTAGTTTTATCTTTCCTCTAGCATTTTTTCCCCAGCTTCTAAGGTCAGACATCGGAACGGCAGTGTGCACTAGTGCAGTATTTTAAGAAATGACCTTGCTGTGCACTTATAGGGGCATGTGCACTAAATGGGGCGAATACGGTATATGGTTGCTACCATCGGAGAATAAAAGCATTGCAGACATTGCATGATACCTGCTACTGTTGGCAAGAAACTTGTAGCCATTATTCTGTGACATATCTATGAATTCTAGTTAACATAAATGTGTAAATAAAATATGAACAGAACATACTTTTACATTTTCCAGATATCCAGCCAAAAAAAAAAAAAAAAAAAAATCAACATGAATCAAGGACCAGAACTTTGTGGAAAATTTATAAAATTGGCCCATTTTCAATCTGATGTGTAGATAAAATCTGATAAAAAAATCAATCAATTTCTTTTCAAGATATTTTTATGAGCTATGAAAACATTCTGCCAATTCTGCCTCAAATCTCGAAAAGGTTAACAATTCCACTTACAGATTCCATGTTTGTCTGGAAGAGATGCCAGTTCGGTTCCACCACCTCAAACATCATATAGTATTCAAAGTTCTGTACAAAGTTCAGCATTCTCTGCCTGAGAGCAAATGCTGCAGAGTACCATCTGGCCGACTGGAGGGAGTATGTCTTTGCTGCTTTATTTCCAATCCATATACTGCAAAGAGAAAACAAAATATCCTATTTACCCAAAATATTGGTACATCTCAACATGCTTCTCCTATAACTGGACAACTCCATTTGATTACCTGGGCCCAGATGTTCAAAGCATCGTTAGCTTAACGAGCTCGTTAAGGGTCATTTCGTCAACTGTTTTAGCGGATTCAATATACAATATTCTGATATTTTTTGCTGAAAAAATGTGACGCAAAAGCTACTCACATTTTTTCAGTAAAAAATTTCAGCATATTTGCGTATCACTTAATGTAAATTTTAACGAATCGTTAACTAACGACATCGTTAGCTTTGAACAACTGGGGCCTGGTGTCTAAAAATAACTGGATGAGCAACAAACAGTCTAAATCCTGTTCAGACACCACATTATTGGGTGTCTGATCTGGGTCTACACTGTTTGCTCAGGCTTGTACACCCGCAGACTCATGGTAAATGTATCATTATCATAGCGACAAAGCATTTTTTTTTTTCCATCAAAATGTATTGATATTTTTCTAATTTCTCACAGAGGTGCTTCTCGTAAGTACAACATACGTTTCCATGCAGAAAATGTTTAGCCCAAATAGTTCATGTGGCTTTCAGATGTATTTGTTTGTTTGTGTTGAGGTTTTACGGCCCAGGCAACCCAATGCGGTCATGTCGAGCGCGGTCAGTTTACCTAACCACACGTTTACTGGGCAGGCTTTGTCCTCTAAGCGGTTAACCAGTATTGTGCATATTCTTTCGCCAGAAGCTGACAACTGCCCTTCTTGAATCAGCGGAAGGGAGAGAATGACTGTAGAAAATATTTCATGATCAATCTCCACGAAAGAATGTTGCCGACCTCGGTTGGGGTAGAACCCGCAACCTCCTGGTCTCCAGTCGGACGGCGCATCCAACTGAGCCACCGAGTACAAAGGGTATCCCAAACAAATCACTTCACCTGTTTCACTAAAATCTATTCATGTGTCAAAACAGTTTCTAAGTGTAGCTTTGGAAAAGATTTGAATGTCATATCATGTCCAAAAATAAAATCTTATTCTTACTTGTCTTTTAAATCATATCAAAATCACCTGATGACAAATCACCTGTTGACATCTGTTGTTTTTTTTTGTTTTTTTTTTTTATCATTTTTCACAGTCATGTCCATAGCTCAAGATAGGGCACTTTTTTTCCCATCCAAAAGGGACTGATATTTTTTCTTATTTCTCCACAAAAAACATATGTTGTGGTACTCGTATGTCAATCTTTGATATGTTTGCATGGAGAAATAAGAAAAAAATTATATTATATTGATACTTGTCATATCTTGAGCCATGTATAATTTCATTCCAATTCGAATGTAGACAACCCCTATTTAACGCTTAGCACTCTGGGTAAAAATTTCAGTAGATGACGAACTGATTATATTTTCTTATTTTTCCAATGGAGACAACTTGCATGAAATGTCAAATCCTGTTTCCTGGGAAAAATAATAAAAATATAAGCTATTTGTCATCTGCTGAATAAGCCCATTAAAGGTTAGATAGAAAATTACTCAAAAATTAACGTTGTCAAATGGTAAAGTCCTAAAATTTTGAACATTTTATTCCATACTACTTTACATAAAATTTAGCTTTTTATGCCGTCAAGTCTGAAATTACTTAGTGAAATGGCAAACAGTGTAGACCCTGATTAGACTGCTCCTACAGGAGCAGTCAGATCTGGGTCTGCACTGTATATTCCATTATGTCAGCAACTTAAGTGTACAAAATTTTAGGACATTTACCTCACAGGTACAAGGAGAGTTCAATAAGTTCGTAGAACTCAGGGTTTAACTCACAGATTGGAAGATGGTTTCAACATTATTTTTCAATATAATCCCCCTTTACTTCAATGCATTTGGCCCACTTTTCTTTTAAGCAGTCTATGCCTTTGAAATAAAAGTTGTCTATTTGGTCCTCAAACCAAGGCTCCGTTGCAGCCTTGAGCTCATCATCATCCCGAAATCTCGTTCCACGCAAGTGGGACTTCAAATTTTGAAACAGATAATAAGCACTTGGGGCCAGGTCTGGACTGTATGGTGGGTGATTTAACTGCTCAAACTTGCACTCACGAATAGCCGCTTGTGCAACTCTGGACTTGTGCACAGGGGCATTATCATGCAAAAGAAGGACACCAGCAGCTAGCTTTCCCCTTCGTTTTTCTTTAATATAACCCTTAATTGTTTAATGACATTGGCATAGTATTCTCCTGTAATTGAAGTACCAGCAGGCTTGTAATCTATCAATATAATCCCTTTGGAGTCCCAAAACACCGTGGCCATTACCTTGCTGGCTGACGTTTAAATTCTGCTGACAACTTTGCCACTGTGGAATACTTTGGGCTACTATCACCATATACATCAGCCATGCGCCAATGGATTTCTTTGGCCTTTGCACCCTCTTTAGTGAGGAACTTTATGACTGCTCTGAACTCAATATTCTGACTTTCCATTTTTGCCTATGGGTATAGGTTTTCAAACAAAAAGTAAGAGCAAAGTCGGCTTAATATATTTACTTTTGTTTGGACATAACATGGTTGTTTAGCTAACATGGTTTTTTGCTTTGGATCTCAGCTATAGTGTTATAAAGAGGTTGTGGTGTATCAATTATTTGCATCCAGGGCCCAGTTGTTCAAAGTGTCGTTAGCTAAATGAGCTTGTTAAGGGTCATTTCGTTAACTGTTTTAGCGGATTCAACACACAATATTCTGATATTTTTTGCTGAAAAAATGTGAGTAGCTTTTGCACTGCAAAAGCTACTCACATTTTTTCAGCAAAAAATTTCAGCATATTTGCGTATCACTCGATGTAAATTTTAACGAATCGTTAACTAACGATGTTGTTAGCTTTGAACAACTGGGTCCAGGTGTTCAGGAATACATAGGTCTTAAAAAAACTTTAAATGAAATTTTATATAAGTCTGTGATCTTGATATGAAGGTCACTGCGGAGATGGAGTTATCACAGAACAAAACTTTGGACCAATATCTAACAACAATGCAACCATCAACAATATCCACCTTGCATCCAGGAAATATTGACCTTTAAAAACATTAGCATAAAACTTTTAATAGTTTTAGTGGGACACCGGCACCAACATAGATGTTGCAGAATTACTATTTGTACAGGAAAGCTAAAATAAATACTTCAGAAAGAATGTTAAGTTTATAATGTTATAATTCTTTAATTTATTTCCGTCAAAGTCTTAATAGTGAGTTTCCCACAACCAACACAGTAAAAGCCAAGAAAAAATGCTTTATATAAAATAAACAACAGTATTCTACATAGTATACTATTTGTTGAATTAATATATGTAGAAGATAAAATGACTGAAATGATTTTTCTCGTTTTTCCCTGAAAACAGAGCTTGACATTTTATGAAAACTGTCTCCTACTGCAACTAATGCCAAGCACTGTTTTGGTGGAAAAAATTTATTTCTATTTTCTGGGAAAACTAAAACTCATCTGTTATGCTGTTTCACCTATAAAATGTATAGCTCCAGATAAAATAGCTTTATTTGATTAGAATGTGTTGATATTTTTTTCTTATTTATTAACCCATTGTAGTTGGGAAACTTATAAAAGAGTAATTGGCAAACTGTGCAGACCCAGATCAGACACCGCAGAATGTGGCATCTGATCAGGCTCTCCACTTTTTGCAAATGGTTTAGCCATTTTTCTCTAGGAATATGTAAATTTCATAGCCGGACGTACCTAAAATTGAAATTGGACTCTTCCAATATATAGTGTGGGAGAGTCTATTCAGTCTACATCAGACACATTCGACCTTCGACCGTCGACCTCTGAAGTGTCAACATCGTCTGCAGAATAATTAAAGAATAACCATGTCTGAGTCTGTTATACCTGCAGTACTATTCAGGGCCCTGAGTGAGTACAAGTTTGTTGGTCATCCTCTCTGGAGGATGGCTGACGGGAAGGATCAGGTTCACGTTGAACTGACCTTCCATAAGAATCTACCAATGCTACCATTCTACAAGAAGAGGGCCAAAAGCAGGAGGCAGCCTGCACCCTCTGCTGGTGAGTGGCCTCGCCAGCCCACAGCTGCTAAACGTCCACCACCTACCTGATTGACGCCTACAGTAAGCCGAGAATCGACAGCACCGGAGAAGGAGACCTCACCAGCACTACAGACACTGGAGATCAACATACCAGACACCATCACAGTTTCAAGACCACCAAAGACAGCACAGCTCATGCCATCTCCATGCATCAAGAAACCAGCTACACCAGCTCCTTCTCCAGAGACTCCTCGTGCCAGGAGACCGAGAACGAAGTCGCCGAAGTATACCAAACAGCTGACACAGTATTTCCACGTCAACACAGAGAACGAATATCCTCTACACGAGAAATACGACCTCCAGGACGTCCAGGCCACCACCTACAAGGTCATCATTAAAGCAACAAGACTGCCCAGGGAAGACAAAGAACTCAACATAGATCTACCAATATTCTTCGTCTACCAGAAAGAAAACAAGCACTGGTTACAGATCAAGGGGCCTACCAGCAAGTTTTATGATGACCCGTGGTACACCAACATCGAGATGCTGATGGGGGCGACCGGCATGCGACAGATAAATACGGCGTATTGGTACGACGTCCTGTAAAAGTCATGTCGAGATCCCTTAGGGGATGGTGGAGGACCACCACTACTTCGGCTCGTGCCTCCAAGTTATCTTGGCAACACTTACTCTAAGTCAAATGGCAGCATGCTGACTCGGGTGAGGACACCCAATAGGTCCTAGAGTGAGGACACACTCTCGGCTCCTGAATGAGGACACTCTCTCTGCTCCTGGGTGAGGACACCCACTCCTCGGCTTTCGGGTGAGGACACCCACTTGGCTCCTGGGTGAGGACACCCACCATGCACCTTTTCCTGCGCCCGATCGATGACATGTGGCCTGTGTCTGAAACTTTCGCACGACTCCAGCTGAATGCCTAATGCATTATGCAGTCGGAATTGACACGCATTAGATACGAGATTAAAAGCTCAAACTTTTCAACCGATATGCAAAATTCAGCAACTTACAGGCTGGACTACTACTCTCGCACGAGGTCTGGAACATGCCTGCACCGTGTCTGGATGTGCACGCACTCCCGTGTCTGGGCAAGTTGACCTAGTTATGAATTATAACTAGGCACCGTTTCAAGCCAACCCAGTAGTCCAGTAAAACTAATCCAGATTTATCTGGTGCTGCCTCTATGTGACTCTATTGCCTGGCAGCATTAAAAATCCGAAAACTGAACTCAGTCTACAATGTGTTCATCTTGCTGGTACTCATTAGAAGTCCCTACTACTCTCATCTGGAGCTATGCGCTTTTGGAAAATGTTCAAAAAAACAGACACAAACATTTGCTTCACATGGACTCTTTTACCACAACACTTTGAACTGGTCTATTTCCAAAAGAGGGAGTCTGGTTTGATTTTATTATTACTATGTTTTATAAAAATTCCTGTAAATGCAAACAGTGTAGGCCCTGATCAGATGCTGCATTCTGTGGCATCTGATCTGGGTCTGCACTTTTTGCCAATGACCCTTTTGAGGATTTCCTGACTAAACTGGGTTAAAATCTTAAATTAAAAAAGAAAATAAACATTAATCCTTTGAGGAAAGTTCCTAATTTTGCAAAAGACTGCAAAACTAGTTACTTACCTTATTTTCATTGGTGAGGAGAGCTTAGTACATTTCTTCTGTTCAAATGCATAGACTATTTACCATAGATTAAATGCAAATGAAGGTTTATAAGAAGGACAGCTGAAGTGTAACTAAGTCCAAGCCAAATTATCCAAACCATGATTATCTAAATCAATGGATTAACCCACTTATGCCTAGCAACCCATAAATGAAACATTGACAAACAGTGCAGACCCAGATCAGACATTCTGTGGCACACGATAAAGGTCTACACCATTTGCATTCAATACAGGTGTTTCTATAAAACATAAAAACCATAAAAAGCCAGATGCTTTTTATTGGCAACAGACCAATACAGTCAAGATAGAAGAGTCCACTCTGCAAAAATGGGTTATGTGAACAAGTAAACCTTTTCTCTATTCAGTTGCTTCATAACCTACCTGTACACATAGTCCTAAACATTCAAATTCCCAGGGAACAGAAATTGCCACACACAAACTAGATGGTGCAGTAGATGACAAACCACCACAATTATCTGCATTTCTTGCAATGAACTACCCAGGGAAAATGCAAACTGGTTACGCTTCATAAATTTCCTAATGTGATATGCCATATGACCAAGTCTTACAACATGAAGGTCGCAACAAAGGAATGAAGCATAGCTGAAAAAATTTTCCTCCTATCGTAAGATTCTTACCTGGTCTGCCAGGATAAAAATCTAATGCTCTAACCACTGCGCCAAAGAGTTGACTCCCTGACGCAGTTGTCTGAGATTTAATATATACCTACAAGCTATGCGAAATCTGCCACGGCAGACTACTGAAGGTAGGAGTGCTAGGATGTAACACTCCCCCTCTTCAAGAAAATCATCATTTATGATGATGCAAAGCCATTTTTGATGAAGTAAATTCCTATCCCGAATGAGCCCCCATCTTACGACATAAATGTTGCAACAAAAGAATGAAGCATAGCTGAAAAAATTTCCTGCCTATTGTGGGATTCGAACCCAGTCTGCCCGGATAAAAATCCAATGCTCTAATCACTGTGCCAAAGAGCTGACTCCCTGACGCAGTTGTCAGAGAGTGAATATATACCTACAAGCTATGCGAAATCTGCCAAGGCAGATTATCAAAGATAGGAGTGCTAGGCCGTAATACAAGTCTGGAAAAATTATAATTTTGAAGTATCGAATTGAGCTGAGGTTTAACATCTCGGTCAACAATATTTCAGCCATGTCGAGATGTGGCGTCTGAATTTGTGGGACTTTTACCCAACCTTAGACAAATTACAACCTCAAGTCCTGCCTAGTAATTAGCAACTTTGCAGCAGAGGCATGAGGCAGCCTGTCTATTTCTCTTGACCCAATAGGCTGAGGCCATGAAACATCACATTTTATAATCAAAAAAAAAAAAAAAAAAAAAAAAATCAGCAGGTTACAGGTTAATACAGAGAAAAACAGATAATGTTATAATGCAGCCCGTCCCTATCTGACAAATCTATATAGACTGAGAAAATCAGATCAGTAAATGTAGTACATATCAAAACTGAAAGACATTTCATTTTTCCTTTTATACATACTTACCATCTGGTAACTTCTTGTATACTACATAAAGATTTACATTAACTCATTCTGATATTATTTAAGACCAATTTACATAGTCACTGAACATGGTCATCGGGATACAATATAACATTAATCCACAGAATTCTTTTGATCATATCCTAAAAAGACTTCTCATTTTATACTGTAACAGTTTCGGTTCTCACCAAGAACCAAAACTTTCATAGTAAGTGAAAATTCATTTGGATATGATCAAAAGAATTTTTTCAATTAACATATTATAATATGAGACTATAAAATGCCAAGTAAATTTATTTATAATGACAAAACAATCTACAAAGCTCCAGAACAGGCACTTTTTTCAACCGAAAAGTTCTGATCTTTCTACGAAAAAGTGGTACAGTAATGATGCTAAATGTTGGGACAGACAGTCCTGAGCAAACAGTGTAGACCCAGATCAGGCACTGCAGAATGAGGCTCTGATCAGAGTCTACACTGTTTGCCAATCGTCCAGCAATATTTTAATGATATCAACAGGTAGTGGAAGAGACTTTTACAAATCATAGAACAAGTATGGTGCCCCAATATTTTTAGAGTAAATACAGTACTCATCAGAAGATACTTACCAAGATGCTTCTAATGAGTACCCATACTATATATTTTTGTTGAAAAAAAAAAATCATAAGGATATCTCTCCCTACTGGAGTAATATGGTTTTCTGAAACAAACACATCCCATGAACACTGTGAAGTCATAATTCCAGAAATTATGTGGAGGCATTTCCACTGAGTACCTACAAGGCCAATTTGTGAGTAAAAATAATAAAAAAAATTCTTCTGATTACCTCCTTAATCTGTAGCAATAGAAGTGTATGTGCTCCCCACAATGTATAAATCATACATTATATGGACCACTTCAAGAGAAACAAGAGCTGTCAGAGGACAGCGAGCTCGCCTGCTGGGTACATTTTATATTGTAACATTTTTATCATTAAGCCATATAATATAGGTCACACTGACCTAGATGTATTTGTATGTAAATCATTTTGTCACTTAGATATAATAATCCAGGTATGACAATTCTCCATGAAATAGTAATAAAAATAAAAGGCAAAATCACTGACGCATGAAATATAGGTCACAATGACCTAGATATAGTAAGTGGTCATTCATTGGGTCACATGAACTATTATCCCAGGTGTGACATTTATCCAACAAATATTCAAGATATAAGGCAAAATCACTGAACCATGAAATATAGGTCACACCAACAGAGATATATTTTGACGTCAATAATCGGGTCACAAGGAACTAATATCCCAGGTGTGACATTTATCCAACAAATAGTTTTCAAGATATAAGGCAAAATCACTGAACCATGAAATATAGGTCACAATGACCTAGATATAGTAAGTGGTCATTCATTGGGTCACATGGAAGTAATATCCCAGGTGTGACATTTATCCAACAAATAGTATTCAAGATATAAGGCAAAATCACTGAACCATGAAATATAGGTCACACCAACAGAGATATATTTTGACGTCAATAATCGGGTCACAAGGAACTAATATCCCAGGTGTGACATTTATCCAACAAATAGTATTCAAGATATAAGGCAAAATCACTGAACCATGAAATATAGGTCACACCAACAGAGATATATTTTGACGTCAATAATCGGGTCACAAGGAACTAATATCCCAGGTGTGACATTTATCCAACAAATAGTATTCAAGATATAAGGCAAAATCACTGAACCATGAAATATAGGTCACAATGACCTAGATATAGTAAGTGGTCATTCATTGGGTCACATGGAAGTAATATTCCAGGTGTGACATTTATCCAACAAATAGTATTCAAGATATAAGGCAAAATCACTGAACCATGAAATATAGGTCACACCAACAGAGATATATTTTGACGTCAATAATCGTGTCACAAGGAACTAATATCCCAGGTGTGACATTTATCCAACAAATAGTATTCAAGCTATAAGGCAAAATCACTGAACCATGAAATATAGGTCACAATGACCTAGATATAGTAAGTGGTCATTCATTGGGTCACATGTAATATCCCAGGTGTGACATTTATCCAACAAATAGTATTCAAGATATAAGGCAAAATCACTGAACCATGAAATATAGGTCACAATGACCTAGATATAGTAAGTGGTCATTCATTGGGTCACATGGAACTAATATCCCAGGTGTGACATTTATCCAACAAATAGTATTCAAGATATAAGGCAAAATCACTGAACCATGAAATATAGGTCACAATGACCTAGATATAGTAAGTGGTCATTCATTGGGTCACATGGAAGTAATATCCCAGGTGTGACATTTATCCAACAAATAGTATTCAAGATATAAGGCAAAATCACTGAACCATGAAATATAGGTTACAATGACCTAGATATAGTAAGTGGTCATTCATTGGGTCACATGGAAGTAATATCCCAGGTGTGACATTTAACCAACAAAAAGTATTCAAGATATAAGGCAAAATCACTGAACCATGAAATATAGGTCACAATGACCTAGATATAGTAAGTGGTCATTCATTGGGTCACATGGAAGTAATATCCCAGGTGTGACATTTATCCAACAAATAGTATTCAAGATATAAGGCAAAATCACTGGACCGTGAAATCTAGGTGACCTTGACCGTAAAATGTAGGTCACCATGACCTTCACTCTCTTACACTTAAACTGATGTCACATAGTTAGCTGATGTATAACCAGTTGTGTCTATAACCTGTAGGCATATAAGATTTTACAAATGTGTCCTAGATTTTGACCCCTAGCCCCACCCCAAGGCATGAACCCAGGGGTATGTTCTTTTGGAATCTCAGAAGACTCGTCCAGGTACCCAAATTCTAAATATGAATGCTCTATGAGGAGTGAAAGTCAAGATATAAGAATTTGAAAAACTTTAACACAGTATTACAAAGGTGTCCTAGATTCTGACCCCTAGCCCCACCCAGGGGCATGAACCCAGGGGTTTATTCTCTTGGAATCTCAGAAGACCCTCCAAGGTACCTAAGTTCCAAATTTGATGCCTCTGTGAGGAGTGACTGTTGAGATATAAGCATTTGAAAAACTTTAACACAGTGTGACGGGAACGGGAACGCAAACGCAAACGTGGACGACCGGGGTGACTACAATAGCTCTCCTTGTACTTCGTACAGGCGAGCCAAAAATGCCTTTGAACATGCACAAAATGCACAGATTCCGATCATCCTGCATATGCATAAAGTATCATCCCTGCCTTACACTCTGTAGTATCCTGTGATTCTGTTAGCAGATAGTGAAGGCCCTGGTCAGACTGCTCGACTGTGCAGGCTGATGTGGGCCTTCGCTGTCCGCATATGCCCAAAGACATGTTTTCACATGGCTTGGCCCATATATTTCATGCATTTAAAATACTCAGTTTTTCTCTTTGTCATACTACTGTCAGGAATTAGGAGAACTGTGGTGTACATTCTATGGGCCTATTCATAAAATGTTTGCCTAAATATCATGGAACAATACATTACGAAAACATGCCTATTCCAATATATAGAAAATTTTACCACCAAAAAAATGAAAATTTTCAGATAAAAAACTCTGATATTTTTCATATTTCTGCTCAAAACATAGATTGTGGGTACTCGTTAGAACCGCCTCGCCGAGGCAGGTTTAACGAGTACCCACAATCTATGTTTTGAGCAGAAATAAGAAAAATAATTTATACCCCTGTAAACCCCAGTTTTACTATATAAAAGTGGGGTTTGAGGGGGTCAAAATTATATAGGTGTGTTTTCGTGATGAGCAGAAAATCAATTATGTAATGCTAACATAAATTAAGCAATGCCAGATTGTAGCAAGATGCTAGTAAAAGCATAAGCCAATACTGCAAAGCATAAAAAGCAAACATCCCTATACATGGCTAAGATGAAGAATACATAGCTCAAAATATGGGGTATCCACAATTATTTTTCTTATTTCCCCACAAAAACATGTTGTGGGTACTCAGAAGCCCGCTTCTAATGAGTACCAAAACATACACTGTTTTTGTGGAGAAATAAGAAAAATATCAAGGCCCAGTTGTTCAAAACTAACAATGTCGTTAGTTAACATATCGTTAAAACTTTGATCATTAAACATGGGATATACGCTAATATTTTTGCTGAAAAAATGTGAGTCATTTTTTCAGCAAAAATACCTCTGAATTAGAAATTGTACTTACTAGAACAGTTAACATTTTGACCACTAACAAGCTCTTTGAGCTAACAATACTTTGAACAACCAGGCCCTGTACTTTTTGGTTGAAAAAAAAAAAGTTCCTTATCTTGAGCGGATACACCTAAAATAGAAAGCTCTCTAAAATGAAAGATTTTACCTTCTTTCCCTTTCCGAAGGGAGATAACTCCAGCAGAGAAGAATCTGCATCCCTTTTACGGAAATAGTTTTTCAAAGGCAGTTACAATTTAAAAAAAAAAAAAATCCATCTTGGGGCTTGATTGCTTTCCATTCAGAGTAGCACTGTTTGAAAGGGCAGAAAAATGCTTTTATGTGTGCTGAGGCTTCACATCCCAGTCAACAATTATAGTCAATATTCTGGTCATGTCAAGCTTTTGTGGGGATTTTACCTGACCCAGTTAAATGACACTCAAGACATGCCGGAAGTTACTAGCAGCACTGCTGCAAAGGCACTGAACAGCCCATTTATTTAGTAGGCAACGATTGGCAAGGTCATGTAAAGTTTACGTAGGGGCTTTCTAGTGAGAGAGACATACCTTGAAAGGGTATCCATTCACCTTCAATAATTACTTTGCTGAGACAAAACCTGTCTTTGCACATATTCAAACCACACATGCCCACACTAACTGTACAGTCAAAGCAGACCATATCTAGCTCACTTTTCTTGATATTGTGCAGATAAGAAAGTGTCACGCGGACGCTGATGCCGATTCCATCGCCAATGCCAACACCAACACCAACACCAATGGGATCCACAACAAAATCAATGTTCCCCTCCCCGTAGGTGGGGGAACATAATATCATCAATGTGTTGCCTGCTAAATATGCCCAGAGAGTGGTGAAGGTTATATATGCACTCTTGTAATGGACTGTGCAGTCTGTTCCATTAAATATGCCCAAAAGGCAAGTTTTGTGCGCAAAAGACAAGTTTTGTCAAATACCAGCTGAACTTAAAGCTAAATCACAGGGTAGCCATGTGGGAATGGAAAATCCAGATCAGCCAGCGTATTTACCTAGCATGATATGGGCCTTAGCTATCTGGGCCCGGTTGTTCAAAGCGTCGTTAGCTTAACGAGCTCGTTAAGGGTCATTTCGTTAACTGTTTTAGCAGATTCAATATACAATATTCTTATATTTTTTGCTGAAAAAATGTGAGTAGCTTTTGCACTGCAAAAGCTACTCACATTTTTTCAGCAAAAAATTTCAGCATATTTGCGTATCACTCGATCTAAATTTTAACGAATCGTTAACTAACGACATTGTTAGCTTTGAACAACTGGGCCCTGACTGTATAGTCATTCTATAGTATAAGAATCATTAAGGCAAGGGAGATCACAGTGGTAATGAAAGTATTTGTCTCCATTCCAAGGGAGATCACAGTGGTAATGAAAGTTTGTCTCCATTCCAAGGTAGATCAAAGTGAAAAAGAAGTATTTGCCTCCATTCCAAGGGGGATCACTGTGAAATGGAAGTATCTGCCTCCATTCCAAGGGAGAACACTGTGAAATGAAAGTATCTGCCTCTGTTCCAAGGGAGATCACTGTAAAATGAAAGTAGTTGCCTCCATTTCAAGGGAGATCACTGTGAAATGAAAGTATTTGTCTCTGTTCCAAGGAAGATCACTGTGAAATGAAAGTATTTGCCTCCATTCTAAGGGAGATCACTGTGAAATGAAAGTATTTGCCTCTGTTCCAAGGGAGATCACTGTGAAATGAAAGTATTTACCTCCAATCCAAGGGAGATCAAAGTGAAATGGAAGTATTTGCCTCCCTTCTCAAAGAGAGCTGCTCCTAAAGGAAGGGGAGCAAATTCATTCCTTTAAGAGCAGGTCCATTTGAGAGAAGATTCATACAAGAGAAAACCAGATTTATGCTGCTGAGCTATCTCCCTTTCAAACAAGGGGCAAAAAAAAACCTGTCAGTATTTCCAGAGTGCTCTCTGTCTCTGAGGTGTATTTATTCACCTAAGTAAACAGTTATGGTCCTGATCTGACTGCACAGACATGCAGGCTTACCTGGACTTTCACTGTTTACATACTACATAAGTTCTCAGGTATGTACATACAGTTTATACAATATCAAACACCAACCTGCACAGCTGTCTCTCCACATATTTCGTGTAGAACATGTATCTAAATAAAAGCTGGTATCTTGTGAGTGCCTGAAAAGTTAAAATAGATGTCAAGCCAAATACAGCTGCATTAGATGCAAGTTTGTTTTTTTTTGTTGTTGTTGTTCTTTTTCTTTTTTTATTTAAAGAGTATCTTTTTTTATGTATTTCTCATATTACCTAAATATTTGCACACCATTACTCCTACAGTAAATGACCTAAAATTTTGAAAACCAAAGTGTTTGACAAAATTGCATATGCATACAGTGTATACCCAGATGAGACTACTCCTGCAGGAGCAGTCTGATCAGTCTACATAGTTTGCTATTCCGCTAAGTATTTTAAGTAACAACTGCATAAAAAGCAAAGTTTATGCAAAAAATATGGAATAAGTGTTCAAGTTTGGACATAACCATACCCATACTTGCTTTTTTTACCTGCTGATGAGTCTAAAACTGCTTGTTGAGTGTCAAACAGTGTAGATGCTGTGTGTGATGGTGTAAAGTAGGGCTAGTACTGTTTTAAAGTCTCTGCTATGCCTGAGATCAAATCCACAACCATCCAGAATAAAAGTAGATGCTTTTTCTATATAATCTATACATTTTTGTTTGGATACAACACTTTTGGAGTCCACCTTTAAACCATCTTATATCAAAACTCTTATAATGAACAATTTTATAAAGAGGTTCCAGTATAAGAAAGCAAAATCTGTGTTAGCTAAGTAACTGTGTTGTATCCAAACAAAATGTATAGATTATATAGAAAAATGACCATTAAATGGTCATTTTCTATATGATCTATGTATTTTTGTTTATATACAACACTTTTGGTGTACACCTTTAACCCATCTTATATCCAAAACTGTCTAGAGTATTTGAGTGATCTGGACAATTTCATAAAATTAAGATTTGCACAACAGTGCATTTACATACCGAGTATGAAACTCAGAAAAAAATGTCTAAATTCAATACATTAGAAGGTAATCATATCACTAAACATTTGTGACATACGCACTTACATATTAACATCCTGAGAAAACACTATATGCCCCACTGCTGCTTTCGGCAGACGGGGGCATGAAAACAACAATCAACAACAAGGTGACTTTACCTTTCTGTTAACAACAAGTGAGACTGGCCATTTAACAACATAATCAAAAGAGAATGACTCGAGGCAGGACAAATTAATATCAGTTGGATCTCTCCTGTACTTCTTGTAATCTGGAACAAAATACATATAATCTGAGCCGTAACATCAGAAAATGTCCTTTCTCACAAGTGAGCCCAGTGAAGATTTCGATCAGACTGCGCATTTGCGCAGTCTGATCAGAATCTTCACTGGGCACATTTTGGATAACCAAGGATGCAAAGGACAATAAAGACTGATCCGACTGCAGACTGACTTGAATCTTCTTTGAGCACACACATCAGAAGGTACATTTTCTCATGTTGTGGATCATTCTAAATATATATGATGTGCAGTATGAGAAAAGGGCCCTGATCGTATAGACAAATAAAGGCATAGACCCACCCAGTCTGATCAGGGCCTTCATTTCCCCTTACAGAACATAAGAACTTTATATTGGCTATTTGTATCAATAAACATGAGCTGATGACAGAGACAACAGTTACAGTAAAGAGATAAATCCCTACTAATGAAAATCCAACAAAGGTTCAAGACATACTATGCACACAAAAGTGTTTTATACTGTGAAAAAATATTCTTAACCCTTACCTTCTCAAACTCAAAACAAAACTTTTCCATCACTGTATTTCAATCAGTACTTTACCTGCCCCAGGAAGGTGTCTGACAGAAATGTTAACCCATTTATGCCTAGCATCCCATAAAAAGTCACTGGCAAACAGTGTAGACCCAGATCAGACACTGCTGAATGCAGTGTCTGATCAGGGTCTACACTGTTTGCATTAAGTTTGGGAATTTCTATAAAACAGTCTTCATAAATGCTAACCAGATACCGCTATTGGAGTTATAGTAAAAGAATACACAAGGCATAAATGGGTTACTTGATGTAAATTAGTGTCTCACTTAGAGATTAAACAAAACGAGCTAACAAGTGACTACAGGATCAGATGTACGGCCTGATCTTGTCTATTGCTGTTCACGTAAGTCCTGAATACCTGTTTTCTAATGGGACAATTTAGATGTCTTTTTTTTTTTTCATCTAAAGAAAACCAACAGACAAAAACAATACAGCACTGAGAATGTGTAGTACTGAGAAAGATCTTAACAACCTACCTCCTTCCCAACTGGTTTCTATCGATAATATATTAAACATCTGGGTGATCAGATCATATGGTAGGAGATTCACTCTGGAATAAAAAAACACAAGTCTAGATAAAGAAGATTATTCAGAATTAAACTTTACCACTCCCTGGGCAGATTCAGCAGATGATGAACTAGAGCTGTGTTTTCTTATTTTTCCAAGAAAATAGGTTTTAACATTGCATGAAAATTGTCTCACTTATTTTTCCAAGACTGCCACTTCATGAAAATTGTTTCCTAGGAGATTAGACATCCTACAGCTGTGGTTTGTGAGTTAAATTTTCCCATTCCTCAACTCATAGATCAGTTATGGTAGACCTATATCTTTCAAAATAAATCAAATTCTGAGCCTTTATACCTGGACTATTAAAAATGATGTAGTTGTACTATTCGAAATGGAACAGGCAGTATGAATAAGCTTTGAAAACAACTGAATTTCTATAACTACCATAATAACCCTAAGTATAAAAAGGTCTGAGCAAACAGTGTAGACCCTGATCAGATATACTGTTTGCCACTCACCTAGCAATATATTAAACACATCAACAGTAGTGGAATAGACTTTTACAAATTATAGACAAGTATGGGAAGGAGTTAAGGTGTCCCAATATTTAGCATAAATATGGTATGTTTAGGTTTAAAAAAAAAAAAAAAAAAAAAAAAAAAAAGGAGTAAGAAAGAATATGCAAATCAGTAACTTACTTGAGATCATCTTTGTAGGGATCAACATTGGCCGTACTTGTTCGTAGAGCCAACTCTAACAAAGACTCCAGTCTTGTTGGCATTATGTTTTCTACATCCTGTTTCATTTCATCTTCTGTCATGTCCATAAACTGCACAATGAAGTCTCCCTTATCTAACAGGAAGTAGTGTTTGATTGATCTGAAAATAGAAACTCCAACTATGAAGTCTCTGCTGTTCATTACAAAGCAGTTTCAAACTAATAAATCCAAGGTGCTAACAGAATCACTATTAACCCATTTATGTCTAGTGGACTCTTCTACCATAACTATTTGGACCCGTCTATTTCCAACAGCAGGGCATCTGGTTAGTTTTAAATATTACTATGTTTTAAAGAAATTCCTGTATTTAAAATAAACAGTGTAGACCCTGTACAGGCGCTGCATTTTGCGGCGTCTGATCTGAGTTTGCACTGTCTGCCAATTAGCTTTTTGAGGGTTTCCAGACTGATATGGGTTAACCTATTATATATATATCAAAGGAAATGTTAAGGAGGAGTACAATTTGGTGATAATTATGGGATAATTTTCTTCAGTTCTCCATAAAAACATATGTTGTGGGTACTTATTAGAAGCGCCTCTTATGGAGAAATAAGAAAAATTATCCCAACTTTAACTAAGAGGGTATCCAGATAAATATTTTTCTTTTTTCTCAATGGAAACATATACTTTAAGTACTCATTAGAAATGCCTCAGCGAGGTGTTTCTAATGAGCACCACAACTATTGTTTTTATAGAGAAATTAGAAAAAGAATCAACATTTTTTGATTGAAAAAAAAATCTTTTACCTAGAGCTATGTGGACTTAGAATATTTCACACCAATAATTACTGTGCTATGTGGGCTATACCATACAAAAAGGTGACTTCAAGGATATGCAAACAGTGCAAATTCTAGTTTTAAGTGGAGACTGAGTTGGAATTTTACGACCTAGTCAACAATATTAAGGTCAAGTTGAGCCAGTCAGTTAACTTACTCACGCTTTTCCTGGGCAGGCTTAGTCCCCTAAGCATTTAACCAGGGTCTGTGGACATATTTTCACTAGCAACTGACAACTGTTCCTCTAGAATCAGCAGAAGGAGGAGAATAATCACAGAAATGATTTCATGATCACGTGGCCGGGCTGGGAGTAGAACTTGCTACCCCTGAATATGCAGTCAGACAAGCTACCGATTGTGCTGCTGAGCCTGGCGCAGATTAAGATGTGTGCACATCCGTAGAGTATCATCTTGACTGTCTGTTGATATACTCTAAAGTATCCAATGGTTCTGTAAAATGGATAGTGATTTAGGCCCTGATCAAGCTGAGCAGATGTGCAGGGTGATCTTGTCTTTCACTATATACTTAAGCCTTGAAGACACATTTAAGCTTGGCAAGGCACATATATCCTCAACAAGGACCAGCTCTACTCTATAGCTAGGAACACAGAATGTTACCATTATATATCATGTCTTGGCTTTTCCTAAGTTTGTTTAAGTTGGAGACTGAAGATCAGGGCCCAGTTGTTCGAAACTAACGATGTCGTTAGTTAGCGATTCGTTCAAAATTTACATCGAATGATATGCAAATATGCTGAACAAAAAATATCAGAATATTGTATATTGAATCCGCTAAAACAGTTAACGAAATGACCCTTAACGAGCTCGTTAAGCTAACGACGCTTTGAACAACTGGGCCCTGGAGAACATTGTTAAGGTCATGTGAAGCTGCACAGTTAACCTACCCACACTTTTACCTGGGCAGGATTAGTTTTCTCAGCAGTTAAACAGTATGTTGTGCATATACTTTCACTGGTGACTGACAACTGCCCTTCAGGACATCACGAAAACATGCCTATATAATGTTGACCCCCTTAAACCCCACTTTTATATAGTAAAACTGGGGTTTACAGGGATATACATTATTTTACTTATTTCTGCTCAAAAACATAGATTGTGGGTACTCGTTAGAACCCCCTCGCCGAGGCAGTTCTAACGAGTACCCACAATCTATGTTTTGAGCAGAAATATGAAAAATATCAGAATTTTTATCTAAAAATTTTCAGTTTTTTTGGAGGTGAAATTTTCTACATATTTGAATAGGCGTGTTTTCGTAATGAATCAGCAGAAAAGGGTGAATGACCATGGAAATTATTTCTTGATCCATCTTCATGAAAGTTATGAAGCTGAGCTGAGATTTGAACTTACGAGCCCCAAATGGGCAGTTTGGCATGCTACCAACTATGCTATGGAGCAAGCTGTTGGTATGTATTACTAATGCAGTGAGCAACATTTGCAACACAGAACTTTATCAAATAATGTTAAACCTAACAATATGTCCCAGTGTATGGGCAAGATTCCAGATAAAATGGCTATACATTTAGATGGGTGAGAGGCAAACAGTGCAGACCCTATCAGATAGGATATTCTAGCGCATCTGATCTGGGTTGATAATGTTTTGAGACCTTTGGACTCTCTGTCAAAATTCTGTGGGGCGAATACAGTCGACCTGAAGCATCTTACCCCTTTAGCACTCTGCATGCTCTGTAAAATTTCAGATGACATTTTGACATACTTTTCTTATTTTTCCTAGAAAATAGGCTTTGACATTTCATGCAAATCCCTAAGGAAGGATGCATGAAATATCAAAATTTATTTTATGAGAAAAATAAGAAAAACCATCATCAATTTGCCATCTGCTGAATTTGCCTAGAAAGTGGTAAAAGTTAACTAACCTTATTCTTGCAAGCAATTCTTTTTCATCAATTAATAAATCCAACAGCAGTCTACTAGCATAGCTATATGCCTTCTCTATTTGATCATAGTATTTCTTTTCTTTCAATGTGTACACCACTTCCTCTGCATTAGGACACTTCACATCACGACCTGAAAAGGAGTTATGTGTAATTCATATCTATTTCAAATAATAGTTTTAAACTTTTTTACAAAGCACCTGGTCAAGCTCTTATTAACAGAAACTAGAAATGTGTCAATATGACACAGCTGCCCCCGCCCAGGGCCATCCTCATCCACATGCAGGTATTTTGCAAAAAATGAAGTTGAAAAAAGGGCCATAACTCTCATAATAATTGGCAGATTTTACCCTAAATCAAACTTGACCTATATTTTATGATTATATACCTGTGTATAAAATATGAATCCAATACACCAAACTTTTTTAAAATACGTCTGTGATCTTGACTCTTAGGTCATGGGCATGGGCCAGGGTATCATTGAATAGAACTCTGAACCTGTATCTATCATCATACCAAATATGAACCAAATCCATCATATGGTTCGGAAAATATGGGTTTTTAAAATGTCTACAATAAAAATTTGTAAGACTATGACATTGACCTTGAGGTCATAGGCATGGGCGCGGGTATTGCTGAATAAAACGTTTGACCTATATCTATCATCAAACAAAATATGAAGCAAATCCATTATATGGTTTGAAAAATATGAGCTCTTGAAAACTTAAACATCTAAGTCTGTTACCTTGACCTTGAGGTCAGGGTCGGGGGTAAGCCTGAATAAAACTTTGGACCTGTAACTATCCTCCTACCAAATATAAAGCAAATCCATTGTATGGTTTGGAAAATATGAGCTCTAAACATACTTTAAATTTAAAATTTCTATGTGTGTGATCTTGATCTTGAGGCATGGGTGGGGGTATTACTGATATCACTTTGGACCTGTATCTATCGTCATATCAAATATAAACCCAATCCATCATATGGTTTGGAAAATATGAACTCTTAAAAATATTAGCGTTAAAAATTTCTAAGTCTGTGACCTTGATCTTGAAGTCATTAGCATGGGTGGTGGTATTGTCGAATAAACCTTTGGACCTGTATCTATCAATTCATCATAGCAAACACAAAGCAAATCCATCATATGGTTTGGAAAATATGAACTCTTAAAAACATAAGCATTAAAAGTTTCTAAGTCTGTGACCTTGATCTTGAAGTCATAAGCATGGGTGGGGGTATTGTCGAATAAACCTTTGGACCTGTATCTATCAATTCATCATAGCAAACACAAAGCAAATCCATCATATGGTTTGGAAAATATGAACTCTTAAAAACATAAGCATTAAAAATTTCTAAGTCTGTGACCTTGATCTTGAAGTCATAAGCATGGGTGGGGGTATTGTCGAATAAACCTTTGGACCTGTATCTATCAATTCATCATAGCAAACACAAAGCAAATCCATCATATGGTTTGGAAAATATGAACTCTTAAAAACATAAGCATTAAAAATTTCTAAGTCTGTGACCTTGATCTTGAAGTCATAAGCATGGGTGGGGGTATTGTCGAATAAACCTTTGGACCTGTATCTATCAATTCATCATAGCAAACACAAAGCAAATCCATCATATGGTTTGGAAAATATGAACTCTTTAAAAACTTTAATATAAAAAATTTCCAAGTCTGTGACCTTGACCTTGAGGTCATAGGCATGGACGGGTATATTGCTGAATATCACTTTGGAGCCTGTATCTTATCATCATAACAAATATGAACCATTTAAATCGTAAAAGTTCAGGTTCTACCTGGTACAAATACCTTAACATGAGTCTTTAACATTAAAAATTTCTAAGTCCATGACCTTGACCTTTAGGTCATGTGTGGGGGTATTGCTGAATGAAACTTTGGACCTATATCTATCATCAAACCAAATATGAACCAAATGTATAAGATAGTTTGGAAAATATGAGCCGTTAAAAGTTCAGGTTCTACCTGGTACAAATGCCTTAACAGACGGACGTACATTCGTACGCACATACCCATGTACGAAAAAACTATATGCCCCCAGCATCATCCAATGCGGGGGCATAAAAATGCTATAAATAGAGATAATCCTGTCCAATCAAATGAAAGTACTGGTGCCCAGCTGTATTATGACAAAAAGAAAGTTGAATTAGAAACCCAATTTGACCAGACAAGGTTCTATTTAAATCTATAAAATTCTAAAAACTTTGCTGTTTTCATTTTATTACAGAAGAACTCCTTTATGTAATGATAAGCTTCAGTATTAGCAATAAAAATAAACATACATGTAAATTGATAAAAGGGATTTTTACCAGACATTAAAATTCACATTCTTACGAATGGTAAAACTTAACTGAAACTATATTATTCAATATTCTTTCTAAAAACATGGGGTGGATTCCTGGCTTGTTGGGACCTCAGTATAACTTATTTCCCACATTCTCACATACAAGTACTATATTACCTAGCATAAAGTAACAAAGCAAAGTAATTAACCTTTACCACTCTCTTGGCTAATTCAGCAGACAACAATATGGTGATATTTTTCTTATTTTTCCCAGACAACAGGATTTGACATTTCATGCTAATTATCTCAAATGGACAGAAAACAGGATTTGACATTTCATGCCAACTGTCTCCAAGACAATTTGCATGAAATGTCAAATCTTGTTATCTGGGAAAAATAAGAAAAATATTTTAATATGTCATCTACTGAAAATTTTACCAAGAGTGCTAAGCGTTAACAAAAGTAATTAAGGGAAATGGATATGTATTCATGGGATGCAACTCTGTCAAATATTGTTTTGCCTCCTTTCTGAAAGGGATGTACTCTAACAGAGAAAAAAATTGCTCCCTAAAAGGAAAGAATTTGGATTTGCTCCCCTAAGGGAGCAAAATCCAAATTCTTTCCTTTTAGAATACACCCTTTCCTGATGGGGCTTGGGTGTGCCAGAAAGCAAACAAGAAGTCACAAAGCTTGTCTCCCTTATAAAACAATGGCAAAAAAGCTATCTAGTCTCATTAAATATTAAATGTAATCTAGTCATGTTATGATTTCTGCTATGTGACATGGATAAATATGCTTACCACACAATCTAACAACATTGAGGTATTTTCCTGTATTCAGAATCTTGTCAGCAACTTGCTCCAGAAAGACAGGAATTCTTTCTCGACATATGGTATAATGACCTTCCCAATAGGTGAACAAATGTTAAGGAAAATTTGCAGAATGTCAAGAAACATGAGTTGTCAGAAGACAAAAGAGAGAGTACTATGTTGGTGTTGAGGTTTTAAAGCCCAATCCACCCAAATAAGGTCATGTCCAGCGTGGTCAGTTTATCTAACCTCAAATTTACTGGACAGGCTTAGTCCTCTAAGCGGTAAATCAGTATTGTGCACATTCATTCACCAGAAACTGACAACTGCCCTTCTTGAATCACCGGAAGGGAGAGAATGACCGTAGAAAATATTTCATGATCAATCTTTACTAAAGAATGTTGCTGACCCGGCGGGGGTCAAACCAGCAACTTCCTGATCCAAGTCGGACGTGCATCCAACTGAGCCATTGAGGCCAGCAAACAGAGGAAACAGACTGATTGAGAATAAGGGAAAATCAGTGTAGAAACAGTGGAGAAACAACAGAACAAATCAAAACATGCTCTCTTCCGTACCCACTGCAAATACAGCAGGCCTTTACTGGCAACACAGCCACAGGTCACACACCTCATCTACCTAAGTTATCAGACAGACAGGCCTGTGCAAACAGTGGACCCAGATCAGACACAAAATGCATCCATGCAGTCTGATCAAGGCCTTCATGTTTTGCTAATATAGTCTACAGTACCCATCAATTCTGATAGCAGGCAAAATTGGCCTCTATCAGACTAGTCCTTTCTGCAGTTACTACATACAATATCACTTACATATGAGCACTCACAAAAGGCTAGTAGTTTTCGTTTAGATAATACACATTTCAGGCCTCAATGACTGCAGGGTGTGCGGAGGAGGAAAGGGGTAGTGGGGAAGACAAATACAGAACTCTTTATACCCACACGATTCGATGACAAAATTTGTTATATTGATAATTTGACTAGTACAAAACTTATGCTCAAGAGGTGACAGTTAATCACAATTTATGCAATAACAATTTGTTCAATAATTCAAGAAACATATGTTTTGGTTATTTGTTAGAATTGCCTCTCAAAAAAACATGTTCTATGAGGAAATAAGAATAAAACAAAACCTTTCTTACATATCATTCCACTCATTTTAACACTTGTCATGCTGAATAAATTAAGATGCCACACCCACTTCTAATTTCCAGCCAATCAGATTACTTGATCCAAGTTTTCGATAGAAATTCACATATTTAATGACAAACAGTGCAGATCCAGATCAGTTGGCTTCTTCAGAAGGATCAAGCCAACTGATCTGGATCTACTGTTTGCTAAGACAGAGCATGTCCTGTTTAGCAAGAGATGGGTTAACAGGGATTCATTATAACAGCAGGTTCATTTTAATGGCAACATCTTTGGGAACACATGATGTCGTTGTAGACAAGAAAAAGATTCTACTGATCAAACTGACACTGTAGCATGTAAAAAGGATATCTATCATTGTATTCTTCTTGAAGTTTCTCTTTCTGAATAGTTTCATTCTCTTCTACCAGGAACTGTAAACATGGTTCACAAATTACTACACAAATTATGTAACATAGCTGCAGATAAGGTGTTTTTGTTTTTTTTTTTCAACCAAAAACTTCTGCTAGTTCTAAAGTTCTTCACAAAACCATGTTTTGGGTACTCATTAGAAGACCAAGGCACTTCTAATGAGTACCCACAATATATATATTCAGGGAAAAATAAAAGTACTAAAGTCGCACTTAAAAGGGGACCATGGAAATTTGTTCTAGACATGGGTAGTTCGAGCCACTGAGGGTTAATCATATATGCCAGGTCAGGAAACATGTGGGGATAATATTTAGGGATGTCTTTTTGATATTCTATAAAATAATGGAATGATGAGTGCACTCATTAGAATCACCTCAATGAGTCAATTCTAACAGGTACACAATACATGCATTTTCATGAGAAAAATAAAAACATTTCCCTAAAATATCCACTGAAATTTGTTTTCTTAAGCTATTGGATGAATTTCCTAGAGATTCAAAAATGGAATTGAATTAACCATGGTAAATGAGCCATCAGTGTTTGGGTCATTTAGGGGATAACTGCATTCAAAATTTGTTTGTTTGTTTGTGTTGAGGTTTTACGGCCCAGTCAACCCAATGGGGTCATGTCGAGCGCGGTCAGTTTACCTAACCACACGTTTACTGGGCAGGCTTAGCCCTCTAAGCGGTTAACCAGTATTGTGCACATTCTTTCGCCAGAAACTGACAACTGCCCTTCTTGAATCAGCGGAAGGGAGAGAATGACCGTAGAAAATATTTCATGATCAATCTCCACGAAAGAATGTTACCGACCTCGGCGGGGGTTGAACCCGCGACCTCCTGGTCTCCAGTCGGACGGCGTATCCAACTGAGCCACCGAGGCCATTTGGTGAGGTAAATCAGCGGTTTTACAGTCAGAAATTTCATTTTATGGTGACGCATCAGAGGAGCCATAAAATGTAATTTGCAACCATAAAACCGACTTTGCAACAAAGCATTATACATCTTTCCACATTACCTCAGAATAAGGGTCATTTATCCTCCCTTTATAAATCCACTTCTCTAAGATTTCAAAGTATGGAACACAAGCCTGTAAGAAAAAACACAAAAATGAAAATAAAATCAACCATCACTAAGGTGTATGACCATCCTCTTGTCAGTATTAGTATTTACAGACAACCCTCTTTATACGGACACTCGATACAATGACACAATTCGTTATAACGACAATTTGTCTGTCACAAATCTTTGCCTAACAGGTAACAACTAGTCACAAATTCTGCAAGAATATTGTATTCAATACTTTAAAGAAACACATGTTTTGGATATTTGTTAGAATTGCCCCAATGAGGCGATTCTAACAAATATCCAAAACATATGTCCTATGAGGAAATAAGAACAAAACAAGACTTTATTACATATCAATCTGGGCCCAGTTGTTCAAAGCTAACGATGTCGTTAGTTAATGATTCGTTAAAATTTACATCGAGTGATACGCAAATACGCTGAAATTTTTTGCTGAAAAAATGTGAGTAGCTTTTGCAGTGCAAAAGCTACTCACATTTTTTCAGCAAAAAATTTCAGAATATTGTACATTAAATCCACTAAAACAGTTAACGAAATGACCCTTAACAAGCTCGTTAGGCTAACGATGCTTTGAACAACTGGGCCCAGCTCACTAAAGTATACTGTACAACAGCAAATTCATTTTAATGGCAAAGTCTTTCAGAACAAATGCTGTCGTTGTAACGAGGGTTCACAGTATAAGCAATTTCATGAAACTATCACATATAGTTGAGTCCTAAGGAGAGTTCCATATTTTTTACATTTTTGGCCTTGGCATTGCCTTGATGAAAGAAACATGGCATTTGGCAATTCCTTTGGCTAGATCCTGCCAATAATAATGTGTACATAATTTTATTATTAAAATATCCCACATGGTTGAAGACCTGCTGTGATTTCCATATTTTCATAGTTTTTGGTCTCAGTGTTGTCTTGGCCCATGAAAAATGACATTTAACAAGCTAGACCTTGTCAATATCAATCTGTGTGCAAAAAATTATCAAATTATTCCTAGTAGCTCCAGAGTTATGCCCAACTGACCACAGACTGACAGACAGATGGACAGACTCCACAAGTGGATTATTGGGTATGCCTTCACTGGCTGATCTGAATCTGCACTGGATGCACAAGTTCAAATGGACATTTTTATGTTATGACTCAAATGATTAGCATGTTATAAAACTAGTGGGTATACTTACTGATTGGGTCAAATACAAACACAGTTCTTGACCTTTTACATCTCTGAAATAAAAGATGCAAATTACATGTAATACCAAACCTGCATGTATGTACATTTATTTCCTTGGCATTCTTTTCTGCTTAATTCTGCAGTTCAGTTAAGCTGAGTACTGGCTCAAATATTTCTGTTTTCTTGGAGAAATATGAAAAATATTCTCCAGGGCCCAGTTGTTCACAGCTAACAACATCATTAGTTAACGATTCGTTAAAATTTACATCGAGTGATACGCAAATATACTGAAATTTTTTGCTGAAAAAATGTATGCAAAAGCTACTCACATTTTTTCAGCAAAAAATACCAGAATATTGTATATTGAATCCGCTAAAACAGTTAACGAAATGACCCTTAACGAGCTATTTAAGCTAACGGCGCTTTGAACAACTGGGCCCTGGTATCCCTTCTTATCAGGAACTGAATTCCCCACAAGGATGTTTTGGCACAAAATTAACAAAATGATTATCTTCTTAATACTCATTTATCCTGAAGGATGATGTGAAGAAGGAGATTGCTCACACTAATCAGGTCAAACTTTAACACTGACAAGAGGTATGCTGATAAACATTTTTTATCATTTCTCAATGAAAATCTATGTTGTGCCAATTATTATATAATCAGGCAATTCAAGCAGGTAGCAATAATATGTTTTGTGGAGAAATAAGAAAAATATTGCTGGCAGGAAGAGCACCTTACATAGAGCTGTATACAGAATATCTCAGAAAATGCTTACCCAATCAAACTAGATGTTTTTTCATGTAGTAAACTTAAAACAGCCCCTCCTATACATTCTCCCTGAAAGATACAAGAGTTTCAGCCAAATAAAGTATTCAGGTCACATTTCCACCAACAACTGAGTTGCCTTAAGCAAAAGTAAGTCTAAGCGGCCAAAGCCTGAATCAGACTGCACATTATGGTAAATGTCCTAAAATTTCATACACCCAATTTTATGACAAAATGGCATACACAAACAGTGCAGACCCAGTCCTGAAAGAGCAGTTTAATCAGGGTCTACAGTGTTTGCCATTCCACAAAGTATTTTATATATAACTGCATGAAATGCAAAATATATGCCAAAAATGAAAAAAAAAAAAAAAAAAAAAATTAGGACATTTACCACAGAAGGCTGTCAGGACATTCCCTGTTAATTTGTAGATTCATTGAGTACTGTAACCCTAAACACTGGGACAGACAGGCTTGACTAAACAGTCTAGACCCAGATCAGCTGCTGCAGAATGCAAGATCTGATCAGGGTCTACACTGTTGGCCATTCAACAGGTAGTAAAGTAGACTTTTTTTCAAATTTTAACCCTAGTCCTGCTGACCCCGGATATACCCTGTCTTTGCAAACAGTGTAGATCCAGATCAGTTGGCTTCTGAAGAAGCCAACTGATCTGGATCTGCCCTGTTTGTCGTTAAGTATGTGAATATGTATCAATAACTTGGATTGAGTAATTTGATTGGCTGAAAATTAGATGTGGGCATGACATCTTAATTTATTCAGCATGACAACTGTTAAGAGAAGTACGGTAAGCAGTTATGGTATCCCAATACTTAGGGTAAATACTGTAGCATGTATCAATGGAGAGGAAAGACCACGATGGGACTGTGTGGAAATGAAAGATGATCAAAATCAGCTCACATATATTTGAAGCATTTCACAAATATTTGAAGCAACCTTTTTGCTTGTGTTACGACTGAGCACTCCTACCTTGGATTATCTGCCTTGGCATATTACGCATAGCTTCTAAGTATATATTCAATCTCTGACAACTGCATCAGAGAGTCGACTCTTTGGCTCAGTGGTTAGAGCATTGGATTTTTAACCGGGAGGACCGGGTTCGAATCCCACGATCGGCGGGAAGTTTTTCCAGCTATGCTTTATTCCTTTGTTGCGACTTTCATGTCGTAAGATAGGGGCTCGTCCGAAATTGGACTTTATACGCCGAAAATGGCTTCACGTCATCATAAATGATGACTTCCTTGAAGAGGGGGAGTGGTACGACAGAGCACTCCTACCTTCGATTATCTGCCTTGGCATATTACGCATAGCTTCTAAGTATATATTCAATCTTTGACAACTGCGTCAGAGAGTTGACTCTTTGGCTCAGTGGTTAGAGCATTAGATTTTTAACCGTGAGGACCGGGTTCGAATCCCACAATCGGCGGGAAATTTTTTCAGCTATGCTTCATTCCTTTGTGGCGACTTTCATGTCGTAAGACTTGATGTCTCAATTTGATTTGATTCAGTCTGAAAAAGCTCTATTTTTTTTTTTTTGTTTGGTACTTTATTAAAAAAACAACAACAAAAAAACTGTAAGTTATATCACAAAATAATGATAAAATTTTGTTGTTGATAAGCAATATATGCAACACCACTTTGTACTTTTTCAGTTTAAAAAGTTATAAAAATGTCTGTAAATTTATACGCTGATATTATCAAAATGACAAGGTGGATGTACAAAAAATTCTGTATATTTGAAAAAGCTTAAAGCATCAGCTTACACTGAATATACTGATGAGATGAGTCTTACATCAACCAAAATATTTTACACAACAGTAGTAGAAACAGCTTTGTATCTGTTACACTCTGAATTAATTTGGTCCAATTTTCATTCAATACACAATTTATGACCAAGGTCACAGTGCGAAACTTTTTTTTTTTTTTTTTTCAAATTGAAAAAATAAAGCATTTCTTTCTGTTACCATTAAACACCAAAAGAAATCATCACATTAACATATACACAGCATTGCAACAAATAAACTTTAGGTAACATTAGCAGATGGCAAGTGAGTGATATTTCTATTATTTTTTCACAGCAAATATGTTTCTATCCTACTTAACCCATTAATGCCGGATAGACTCTTCTACCTATATTCTTTGGATGAGTCCATTTCCAGAAGAAGGGATGTTGTTACTTATTATTATTACCATGCTTTATACAAATTCATGTATTTAATGCAACCAGTGTTGACCTTGATCATATGCCATGCTATGCGGCATCTGATTAGAGTATATGCTGTTTGCCAATGTTCCTTTTATAGGATGCTAAGCATAAATGGGTTAAACATTTTTTAAAGAGTTGCCTATCTTACTTAACCCATCATTTCCTGACTTGACTTACCCTATTTATAGAGTTAGCGATAGTAGCAAGAATATCTAGTGTCCTCATTGAAGGCTGGATATAAAACCAGAGCTTCTGGAGAGATAATGTACCCTGCAAAACAAGTAATCTAGACACTCAGGACAAAGCAAATAAAATAAATAAAAAGTATAAGTCTCCAGACAGAATAAAATGTTTGTTTTTCTTATTTCTCTGCTAAAATCTCACTTGCACCCGGGTACCCATTAAAAATGTCTCCATCAGGCAATTTTAATGAGTACATGAAGAAATACGATTCTAACATGGAATGACCTTTGAGAGCAATAAACAAGTTCACAGAACTGAAAACAGCAGAAGGACCAGACTAGTTACATTGTAGTTTCAGCCAATTAGACCAGAGTTCTAATTTGTGACCCTGGTCTATTTTTTTTTTTTTTTTTTTTAAATCAAGAATTGGCTAAAGGAGAGATGTATCTACATGAAATGTTTGCTCAATCAAGTGATGTATCTAACACATAAAGTGTTTGAATAATACAAGTTCTTAAAAACTTTAAAATTAAACAATTATGGATGTTAATGACAAAATAAATGTCAACTGCAATGCAAAACCTCTTCCTGTTCTTGGAATCCTTAATAGTTAAGCTAAAATGTCTAGATTTTGGCTCAAATTTATGTGAAAAATCACTAACTAAAGCTGAATATGGGGTGACGACGGAATATTTTGCTGAAGGGTGCAGTATACTGCACGTATATGAAACCTAAACAAGTACAGTAACGCTCAACTATTAAGACCAGCTTTTGTCCGTCCCAAATGTTTTCTTTCTTATTATGGTCCTAAATTTTGTAAACCAAGGTTTCTAGCAAAATCATATGCAAACAATGTAGACCCAGATCAGACTGCTCCTTCAGGAGCAGTCTGATCAGGTTCTACACTGTTTGCCATTCCACTATGTATTTTAAGAAAAAAATTGCATAAAAGCAAATTTGAGGCTAACATTTTTGACAAAAAAAAAAGTATGGAATAACTGGTTCGAAAGTTTAGAACATTTACCTTATTCTATATTCAAAATTAACCCTTGTCCTGCTGAACCTGGATATACCCTGCTTTTACAAACAGTGTAGACAGTTGGCTGCTGATCTGGATCTGCACTGTTTGCCATTAAGTATATGAATTTATAGCAACAATCCGGATCAAGTAATCTGATTGGCTGAAAATTAGAAGTGGGTGGGGCATCTTAATTTATTCAGCAGGACAAGGGTTAAGACCATCCCACATTAATGAGATATTCCCAAAAGTGGTCTTCATAGCTGAATTTTACCGTACCTATGCAAACAGTGCAGATCCATATGAGACGGGTCATAATGAGCCAAATGAGCGTCTCATCAGGATTCACACTGTTTGCCAGTCTGTCTCTATTTGTGACTGATATCCCTATTTTCAACAATCCATGCATTCAAAGATGGAAGAGTCCACTTCAGAAACTTGAGGTGAAAAGGTAAAGAAAATATATTTACCAGTCTCAGCTGCTGTTCTAACTGTGCCACTAATACCATGTAATCCTGGAAATAATCCGAAGGATGAGCCACAATATGACAAAATATACTTTCTGATATGTATGCACAGTAAAGACTCAGATCAGCCTGTGCATCCACAGTCTACACTGGCCACTGGACCTTGGCTATCAGAGGAATTGTTAACTCTTGTCATGCTAAGTAAATTAAGATGCCACGTCCACTTCTAATTTTTAGCCAATCAGACTGCTTGATTCAGGTTGTGGATACAAATTTGCATACTTATTGACAAACATTGCAGATCCAGATCAGTTGGAAGCCAACTGATCTGGATCTACAATGTTTGCAAAGACAGGGCATATCCGGGTTCAGCAGGACAAGGGTTAAGGAGTATTTGGTGATAGTACTGGGACCATTTTTTTCTTATTGCTTCATAAAAACATACGAGGGATGTTCGAAATGAATTGCTTATTGTCCTCTAGCTCGATATCCACGTGGGGCACGATAAAAACCAATACATACCTGTATAGGGTTATTCAATATCTACACAATGGTGTATAAATGTACATGTTAGACTAAGTGTAAGACATAAAATTTGCCATTTGAATACACGCAGTCATTGACCACTGCAGTAAAAATGGTTGGTAGAAGCGTCGACAAAAAAGATGAAATACGGGCTTACATCAAAGCTCGCTCAAAACTAGGTTGTTCTTTGAAGAAGCTGATGACTGAAATTTCTACTGCTTTTGGACTTTCTTGTGTGTCTTATGACACAGTTCGGCGGTGGAAAAAGAAATTTGAGTCTGGTGTAGAGTCCATCAAAAATGCACCGAAATCAGGTAGGCCAAAATCTGCATCTCGTAAAGAAATCGTTTCCAAAATAAGGGAAATCATTGAAGGAGATGCCAGATTTACAGTTCGTGATATTGCACGAAAGGTAGGCATATCACTATCAACGGTTCACCTTATTTTGAAGAAGCAGTTGAAAGTCAGAAAGATTTCTGCTAGATGGGTGCCACATCTGTTGACTGAAGAGCAAAAGAGGCAACGGGTTAAAGTGGCCAAAAAGCTGCTTCAAATGTTTCCAAAATATGACAAAAAGCAGTTTGCCAATGTCGTCACAGGTCCATTATTTTGAGCCCGTCAGAAAGGTTAGCAATAAGATCTGGGCCACTAAACACAGCAAACGCCCAATAATTGTCAAACATTTTTTGAGTACAAAGAAGGTTTTGTATGCAATCTTCTTCTCTGGTGAAGGAGTCGCAATAAAAGTGCCAGTGAAAAAGGGCAAAAGCATCACCGGAAAGTACTACAAAGACGTAGTACTGAAGAAACTGAAAAAGTATTATCAGAAACGACGCCCTGCTACTGGTTTTAAACATGTCCGTCTTCTACATGACAATGCCCGAGCTCATACCTCCGCAATAGTTACAGCGTTTTTGAAGAAAGAAAAAGTAACTGTTTTGCCTCACCCCCCGTATTCCCCAGACCTTGCCCCATGTGATTTCTTTTTGTTTCCGAAATTGAAAGCATTCCTTGCTGGGCGGAAATACCAGTCCCGACAGGGACTTGGATCTGCCATTCATCAGTACCTTATTACTGTGCCCAAATCAGCGTACCGTGACGCCTTCAAGAAGTGGATACATCCGCTGAAACTTTGCATTTCTAGCCACGAGGAGTACTTCGTGGGCATGAAATGAGTACTTTTAGGCTAACTTGAAATTTGAAGTCTCCAGATAGAAATAAGCAATTCATTTCGAACATCCCTCGTATGTTATGACACTCATTAGAAGTGCCTTGGTTTTCAGTAGTAGTGATTTGGTGTTTTATATCCCTTTCAACATAATTTAACTCATATCAAGATGATCAAGTAGTGTTATAAAGTGGTTGTGGTCTATGTCAAATATTTTGCAATGTCATCAACTAATGTTTAAATTTGGAAGGTTATGGGTTAACCAGTTATCACATCAACATGTAAATGAATATTAATTCTCTTGGTCAAGTTAGCTGACTCAAAACTGATTTATCCAATACACCTAAATCATATTCCTCACTGCAGAACCCAGTGCATAATCCACTATGTCATCAAAGGTCTATCTATCTATCTTCATATACTGCCTGACGCCCTCGCAGACGTTTTAGGATAAGCATTTGCAGACAATTCTGGGATTATTTTCTCCAGTGTTTAATAATAATTATGTTTTGAGTCCTAGCTAAGATTACCTGGGAAAGGCAAGGCTTTTCTACCAACTACCTACAATATATGTTTTTTTATGTAAAATAAGAAACAAATATTGTCCAGCTTACCTTAACCAATGTTCTCATAGCTGAACTAAGGGCATGATTAACTAAACCATACTCAAATGCTGATTTCTCTGAAAAAACAAAATTTTTACATGTTCAGTGTATGTTCAAACAAATGCACATGTATTTGGTTTTTATTCAATTTCAGGTGTTAATAATAATGAACGGAACAACATTAAAACAAACCAAACAATGCAATAATGAATAATTAAAGACATGTACCTGTTTAAAGGTATCAAAACTATACAAACTAGAAATGTGTCAATATGACACAGGTTCCCCTGCCCAGGGGCCATCCGCATTTGGAAACAAGCATTTTGCAAAAAATGAAGTTGAAAATGGGCTTTAACTCCCATAATAATGGGCAAATTTTACCCTAAATTGAACTTGATCTACATTGATTATATACCTGTATATAAAATATGAATCCAACAAGATATCAAACGGAAACCATTTTCCTACATGGACAGGGCAATGAAGTTGATAAAGGGCCATAACTCCCATAATAATTGGTGGTTTTTACCCAAATTGAACTTGATCTATATTTTATGATTATTTATCTGTGTATAAAATATGAATCCAATTTACTAATATTTTCAAAAGATATCAAACAGAAACCATTTTTCCTATGCACAGATGGGACGTATGGACAGGCATACAGACAGGGCCTATGGACGGATGGAAGTATGTACAGACAGTGGAGATACCATATGCCTCACTATTCAAAATGGTGGGGGCATAAAAACATGACACTGAGAAGGTTATGTGTTAGCTTTGCACCAAAACATGTTGCTGGTATTCATTAATCACCTCAGAGACCACTGAAATTTGGTGAAATTATGCTTATCAGTTTTCACAACATAATGTTATGTCTCAATAAAAACAAGAACGATAATAACCACCACCCCTAGTATCATATAGGAGGCAGATAACTAGGTCAAAAATTGACAAAATTTGCCCATTAGCAATCCTTAGCCAGATCTCCACAGTATCAATGCACATACAAGTTTGGTGAAAAAAAAGATGTGGTGGGCAGATACCTCTGTTAATAAATGCACCGCAAGCATAATACCCCGCCATAGCAATTATTTGTTTATGTATTAAAGTTATCGTTGCGAAAATGTTATTTAAGAAAATGATGGAGGGACAGATAACAATCCTAAACTAGATCTTGATAATATCAATGGACAGATAATAATCCTAAAGCAGATCTTGATAATATCAATGCATATAGCAAGTTTGGTTAAAAGGCCTTGTTAGTTACTCAAGTTATCATCCAGAAATGAAAATATGGATGTGTCTCGGGCAGATAACTCCGTAAAAATTTGACAAAATTTGCCCATTAGCAATTCCAAAACTGATCTCCTTACTGTCAATACATATAGCAAGTTTGGTTAAAATCCCTTGTTATTTACTAAAGTTATCATGCGGAAACAAAAATATGGGCGTGTCTCGGGCAGATAACTCCGTAAACATTTTACAAAATTTGCCCATTAGCAATCCAAAACCAGATCTCCTTAATGTCAATGCGTATAGCAAATTTGATGAAAATTCCTTGTTATTTACTCAAGTTATCATCCGGAAATGAAAATATGGGCGTGTCTCGGGCAGATAACTCCATAAAAATTTGACGAAATTTACCCATTAGCAATCCCAAACCAGATCTCCTTAATGTCAATGCATACAGCAATTTTGGTGAAAATCCCTTGTTATTTACTCAAGTTATAGTTTGTTTGTGTTGAGGTTTTACGGCCCAGTCAACCCAATGGGGTCATGTCGAGCGCAGTCAGTTTACCTAACCACACGTTTACTGGGCAGGCTTAGTCCTCTAAGCGGTTAACCAGTATTGTGCACATTCTTTAGCCAGAAACTGACAACTGCCCTTCTTGAATCAGCGGAAGGGAGAGCATGATCGTAGAGAAAATTTCATGATCAATCTCCATGAAAGAATGTTGCCGACCTCAGTGGGGGCTGAACCCGCGACTGGAGACCACTGAAAAATGAAGTTGAAAAAAGGGCCATAACTCTCATAATAATTGGCAGATTTACCCTAATCTGAATTTGACCTATATTTTATGATTATATACTTGTATATAAAATATGAATCCAATACACCAATCTTTTTAAAAAAATCGAAAGGAAAACATTTTTCGAAGATGAAAAAGGGCCATAACTCCTATAATAATAGGTGGATTTTACCCTACTTGGAACTTGACCTCTATTTTATGATTATATACTTGTGTATTAAATATGAATCCAATACACTAATATTTTCAAAAGATATCAAATATAAACTATTTTCAACAAAAAAGGGCCGCAACTCCCAAAATAATTGCTGGATTTTACGCTAAATCAAACTTGACCTACATTTTATAATTATATACCTGTGTATAAATATGAATCCAATATACTAATCTTTTCAAAAGATATCAAACGGAAACCATTTTTCCAAGTCGAAAAAAGGCCATAACTCCCATAATAATTGGTGGATTTTACCCTTAATCAAACTTGACCTATATTTTATGATTATATACCTGTGTATAAAATTTGAAGCCAATACACTAACGTTTTCAAAAGACATCGAAAGATAACCATTTTTCCAAGTTGAAAAAGGGCCATAACTCCCATAATAATTGGTGGATTTTACCTTAAATTGAACCTGACCTACATTTTATGATTATATACCTGTGTATAAAATTTCAATCCAATATACTAATCTTTTTAAAAGATATTGAACGGAAACATAACGGTGTTATGTTCGGGACAGACAGGACAGCGATGATACTGTATGCCCCCACCCCCCATTGAAAATGGCGGGAGCAGAAAAACAATAAACAATTCTGATTATTAATATAACCTAAGCAAAGGCAAAGGTTCATTAAATTAAATGGACTTTGTGTATCAGATAAACCCCACCTTAGGCAGGTCTCAATGGTAGGACAATATTGACAATAACCTTACCTGGTGGGCAGTGAATGACTTCACCTTGACCAGCATTCTTAAATAATTAATTAGTAACCATATATGGCGGAGTTAAATACTAGCAGATGACTTTTTAACATATCTATCCTAATTTTACTTATTTATTATTTATTTTAGTACTTATTTATTTATTTATCTTTTTAATTTTTAAAAAGTATGAAGCAACATTTCATGTTAACTGTTTCCTATGGAGACAATTTGCATGATATGCCCATTCCTATTTTCTCAAAAAAAAAAAAAAAAAAAAAAATTTCTTTTCTGCAACTACATGTACAGAGATAAGTGTTCAATCCTTAAAGTGGTAACACAATTGTAGTGGGTTACATCAATTTTTTTTATTATTATCTTTCAGAGAAAAATCTTACTTGGCATTTCATGTGAATAGACAGATGATTCACATGAAATGTCAAGCCTTATGTTTTTGAAAATCAAATACCACTTAAGCCAGTGCTAGGGGATGTATGCAGCCTCGTAAATCACATTATTGCATATGAAGAGACCTAATAAAACTAAATTTCTGGGCCCAGTTGTTCAAAACTAACGATGTCGTTAGTTAACAATTCGTTAAAATTTACATTAAGTGATACTCAAATATGCTGAAATTTTTTGCTGAAAAAATGTGAGTAGCTTTTGCAGTGCAAAAGCTACTCACATTTTTTCAGCAAAAAATATCAGAATATTGAAAATTGAATCCGCTAAAACAGTTAATGAAATGACCCTTAACGAGCTTGTTAAGCTAACGATGCTTTGAACAACTGGGCCCTGATTGTCATTCTTTTGTGTGTTCTATAGGCAACCTTTTATATCTTAATTAACCCTAGTCCTGCTGAACCTGGATATGCCCTGCCTTTGCAAACAGTGTAGATCCAGATCAGTTGGCGTCTGAAGAAGCCAACTGATCTAGATCTGCACTGTTTGTTATCAAGTATGCGAGTTTGTATTAACAACCTGGATCAGGTAATCTGATTGGCTGAAAATTAGAAATGGACATGGCATTTTAATTTAATCAGCATGTCAAGGATTAATATTATTATTCTATTGCACGACAATGCCTCAAGACACCACTAATACAAATATAAGCATGTCATCCTTTTGTTTCCATTTCTGATTCCATTTGATGCCTCTCAAAGGAGGTAAAAATCAGGATAACTGACCAAGTATTTAAAGGACAGGATCCCAGTAATGAATTAGTTTTACTGAAAGTGAATGATTTACTATTGCAAACTGTGGTAGCTATAATATAACTCCAGATAAAGGCATAATGAGGAGATAATTTAGGATAATTTTTGGAAGGAGACAAAGATAATTTTTGTTAAATTTGCACTATAACAAAATTTGTAGTTATTCACCAGAACAGTTTTGGTGAGGTAATTCCAGATAGTACCAGCAAGATGAGTTGGTGAAAAAAAAAAAAATAAATAAATAAAATATCTGAATACACCATATCTCAAGATAAATGAGGGTATCCTACAAATAATGTACTTATTTGACCACAAAAACATTTGTTGTTGGTATTCATTAGAAGTGCCTTGACAAGGCACTTCTAATGAGTACTGTCAACAAATATTCGTGGAAAATAAGAAAAATATCAATTCTTTTTGATTAAAAAAATGATTTACCTGGAGCAAAGGTATTCGTTTTTATCAGAACTTATGTATACATTAGGGGTCTACATTATAATGTAAACAGAGAAAAATACTGATAAATGGTAAATGACATACAGTAAAATGTCAAAACAAGAAAATACCATTTTCTTCCATATTTCATATTAATACTTACCATTCATGAGGAGATTCAGCAGATGACAAACTGATATTTTTTTTTTTTTTTTTCCTAGAAAATAGGATCTGACACTTCATGCAAATTGTCTCCTTAGGAGACAATTTGCATGAAGTGTCAAATCCTATTTTCTTGGAAAAGTAAGAAAAATATTTCAAAATGTTGTCTGCTGAATTTTTTTTTAGCATGCAATGTGTTAAAAGTTGGCTGCTAATCTGCAGCCTGTTCTTAGGCAAATCATTAACCATGAAAACACCAGCCAAAATTTTAAATAAGGCTTCCATATAACTGTCTGTGTGGCAAATGTTTCAAATGAAATGTCAACCTTATTTTCACTAAAATATATTTTAAAATGTTGTCTTATGCTTTTAATGTAAACAATGTTTAAATCTGAATACTGTGCAAATACAAACAGAATAATAATGATTAGCAAACATTTAACATTACAACTCTCTGGGTTAATCCCAAATTCATTTTTCTTATTTTCCCCAGAAAACAAGCTTTGACATTTCATGCAAATTGTCTCTGATGGAGTCAATTTGCATGAAATGTCAAAACCAGTTTTCTTGGAAAAAGCAAGAAAAATATTTTAAAATTTTTTCGAAGAGTGCTACACCTTAACAGTACAATGAAAGGGATACTGAAGTAAGAAACGACCTTCTTTAGAATCTGTTTTTGTGACTATCACCTTATTTAAGAGTAAGTGTTTTATAACAAAAGTCTAAATGGTTGCCTTTGGAAACAAAGAATACACAAAAGAATGAAAATTGGAGATTCAATATATTAAGTCTCTTCATAGACAGCTGTGTAGTTTGCGAGGCTCTATACGCCCCTAGAACCGGCTTAAGCAGTATTTGATGTTCAAGGTAACCAGAATGGGCTCAGATCCCCAAGGAAGTAAATATAATATAATCTGCTCTATGGTGAAGTACCAGGAGACATTTGGAGCCACCACAAAGCATTTAAAACCAGCTGCAGTGAAGTAAACTTAAAAATCTAAAAGGTTGCCTTTGGTAACATTTTAACCCTTATCATGCTGAATAAATTAAGATACCACGCCCACTTCTAATTTCCAGCCAACTGGATTACTTGATCCGGATTTTTGATAGAAATTCACATATTTAATGACAAACAGTGCAGATCCAGATCAGTTGGCTTCTTCAGAAGCCAACTGATCTGGATCTACACTGTTTGCTAAAATAGGGTATGTCATGCTCAGCAAGAGAAGGGTTAATAACTCGCTTTAATTATCAAATCTTTGCTTACATAAATTTATTATTGTTAAAAAAAAAAACAGACAAAAAAAACAAACAAAAAAAACAACAAAAAAACATGTTCTTATTTGAAATGCAGCTAGAGAAAATGTAACTTCTGACATTCGCACCCAACAAAGTCTCAGATCAGCCTGTACACACATTCAGTCAGATGTCTGATCAGTCTTTCTTGTCTGCATGAAGAAACTGCACCATAGGCTATCCAAAATATGCCCAGTGAAGATTCTCATCAAACTGCGGGAATGTGGAGGCTTATCTGAATCTTGACTGGGCGCACATCTCTGTAGGTATGCTTTCTAATGTTGATGCTCATTTCTTAAACAGGGCCCAGTTGTTCAAAACATAACAAAGTTGTTAGCTAACATGGTGTTAAAATTTCCATCTTGAAATATGGTAAATATACATTGATATTTTTTGCTGAAAAAATGTGAGAAGCGTTTGCCAAAAATGTGAGGAGCTTTTGTATTGAAAAAGCTACTCACATTTTTGCAGCAAAAACATCAATGTATCTGAAACTACCTTAGCTACAACAGTTAACAACTTTGTCATTAACAAGCTCATTAAGCTAGCAATGCTTTGAACAACTGGACCTAGGTAATTATAAGATCTTAAGTAGCATGGCATATTACAACATAGGAAGCTGAGAATGTTCAAGTTGTTTTCTTTAATTTATTGGTTCCAACATTTATTTCATGAAAACCAAAAGCACTCAAGAACATGTTCAATAATAGATTCAATTTTAATCTTTACCATTCTCCGGGCTAATTCAGCAAGCAACAAATTTACAATATTTATTTACTTTTCCTAGAAAATAGGCTTTTGACATTTCATGCAAATTGTCTCCTTTGGAATGTATCTTAAATGTGTTTCTTTTAGCCCACAGCCTCATAAACATCATACTTAAACCCTTAAAATGACAAAATTAAATACAAGTAAATGCTTTTAAAAATATTCTTATTTTTTTTTTCCAAGAAAATAGGGGTTGAAATTCCATATGAGTCATGTTAGTAGAAAAAAAAACAGAATGTTATTCATTTAAATAACCCTCTTATCCAAAATTATGTTTCTGCTTCCTAAATTGTATAGATTATATAAGTATTAGCTATCACAAAAAGCTTGGTCTATGCTTAGCACACAATGTGTTCTAAGCATAGACCAAGCTTTTTGTGAAAGCTAATGTGTAGTTATTATAATGTTGAGCAGTCCGTGGAAAATAGCATTGGTCCAGTCCATGACCTTTCACAAAGTGCTTCCAGAGCAATGGCAAATATCAGTTTGTCTACACCCATGGGCGTAGACAACAATGATGGAAGAAAATCAAAACATTCAAATCAATACAGTCAAACCTGTGTTAGTGGTCACCTCTATTAAGCAGCCAACCTGTATTAAGCAGCCAGAGGAAAGTTGCCCAAAAATTCATAGACTTATAAATTTGAACTGTATTAAGCAGCCACCTGCCTTCAGCAGCCACATTTTAAGCTTCCCATGGGTGGCTGCTTAAGACAGGTTTGACTGTAATTTGGTTTTTCTGAAAGGACTAAGACCTCTGACAGCTAAGATTCCTGTAAATAAGAAAATAAATTGGTCTTAATGTGAAATAAATCTCTTAAAAGTGCTTTAGGAATGCAATGTACTTAAAACCATAAACCATTTTAGCCTTTAAACCCTAAAAAGATAACTGGCAAACAGTGCAGACCCAGATCAGATGCCGTAGAATCTGGCATCTGATCAGGGTCTACACAGCTTCATTAAATACAGGAATTTCTATCAAACATAGTAAAAATAAAAACTGACCAGACACCCTCTATTTGAAATAGACCAGTCCAAGGAGTTGTGGTAGAAGAATCCATTCGAGGAAAATGGGATAAGACTGGAATTTTGTCTTCAAAAAAAATACTGTTCAACAGGAACTTACAGAGAAACATGTGAAAATCATTATTATGTCAGGTTAACTCCAAGACAGAACAAAAAAGTGTTAATGTTTTACTGCGAAAAATAAAGCATTATGAATTTCAGTCAAAAAGACTTTGAATTTTCATCTGTCAATGGTTCAATAGAACCTGACCTTCATTTCAATATTACTACTCAAATGACAGCAACTGTTAACAACACAAGTGAATTCCAGGTGACCTTAACAAACCCTCCAGCGCTGAACAATGTCACAACACCACAACCAAATTCATATAGTCATTTGTTACCTATAACTGAAAATATCAGAAAATTCTGCAATCCATTTCTTTTTCTAGTCGGAACAATTGGAAACCTACTGACCATTCTTGTACTCAGTCAGAGGAAGAATAGGCATACCTCTACAGCTATATTTTTATTGTTTCTCGCTATATCGGACATAATGATTCTTTTCACAAGTTATGTGTCAGAATGGACATTTACTATGTGGAAATTTGACTTCCGAGAAGTCAATGGTGCACTATGTAAAATTCATGTATTCTGTACGTATTTCAGTCTTCAGTTTTCTTCATGGATTCTGGTTCTGGTCACATGTGAGCGGGCCATCAGTGTTATTAATCCCACAAAAGTAAGACTTATATGTAGTCGACGAAGGGGACTGACAGGACTGGCGCTTCTGGTAGTTTTCCTTGCTTTATTTAACTGCCACTGGCTTGTGGGTATGGTTCATGAATATAACCCTTACATTATGAGGTACTGCGCTGGATCATCAAAAAGCTACATCAAATTTCTCAATGAAGTTTGGCCTATCATGGATTTCTGTGTAACATTTGCACTGCCATTCCTGTTTATAGCAGCTGGAAACACAGTCATAATCTTGAAAATCACACGAGCATCAAGTAGGCGCAGTCACATGGTTGCATCGGACCAGAAGAAGAATCACTCATCACTGACAGTGACACTTGTGATTGTGAATATTGTTTTCATAATTAGCATGGCACCTGCTTCTATATTTCTTATTCTTTATGCTTTCTCTATTGAGACACAAGATGTGGAACAGATCACTCTTGCCATATTCATATATGATGTTGTGAACATACTGGCTGGACTAAATGCCACTCTCAATTTCATACTGTATTTCCTGAGCGGATCCAAATTCCGAGCTGATGTCAAAGCTCTGTTCTGCTATGAAAAAGTTCAAAAACAGGGAGTGTTTGATGGAACCCAAAAGGAAAGAAAGTGAAAGACAAATGCTGTTCACAAGTGTTTTTGGCTCTTCTTGTTTTGTTGCTATTTTTAACCTTTATTAACCCATTGTTGTCAGGAGACCCCTAAAACAGTAATTGGCAAACTGTGCAGACCCAGATCAGATGCCGCATTCTTGCTGCAGAATGCGGCATCTGATTAGAGTTTTCACTATTTGCAAATACTTCAGCCATTTTTCTCTAGGAATATCTAGATCTTATAGCCTCACCTACCTAAAATTGAAATAGGACTCTACCAATATATAGTATGAGTGAGTCCATTCAGTCTACAATGGGTTAATATACAGCAAAATTCTGCTATTAAGACCACTTTTGGGGACTATCTAAAAGTGGTCTTATTAGTGGGATGGTCTTAATACTGAATATAGAATATGGTAAATGTCTGAAAATTTCAAGCACTTTTTCTATACTTTATGCAGTTGTTTTGTAAAATACTTACTGTGCTTTTGACATCTTTCAGAAAGTAGTTTTTTGCTTGGCATTTTACATAGAAGAAGTAAACTTGCAAACTTTTGTCATGATTTACTGCAAAAACATTTGTCGTAACTACCTATGTACAAAAGCTTTTATTCTAGTCATTGTTTTTTTTTTTGTTTTTTTTTTTCAAAAATCAAATATTTTCACTTTTTCCCATACTGATAATGGATACAAATTATGCAGAAATCTGTAGGGTAGGTAACTTGGAGGCATATTTTCAACAAGTTCCACTTGTTAAAATTTTTTTAAATTTTCACAATATTGTTGTGAAACATCAATAATTCAAATTCAGCAAAGTAAAGTAAAAATAATTTCTTATACAAAAATTAAAAAAAAACTCCCCTTTCTATAGAAATTGCATAGGTCAGACCAATTTTTAGCTGTAAATTTAATTATTGGATACATAGTTGAGAACGAAACACAGAAACAGAAAAGACAAATGGCTCTAATAAGATATGGTCAATCTGAACAAAATATTTTCATTTAAAATAAAATGAAAAGCAAAAAAGGTCTTTCCGAGTGCAGACCCTGAAGGAGCAGTCTGATCTGGGTCTACACTGTTTGCATATGCCATTTTTTGTCAGAAACTTTTTTGTACCATTTTAGGACATGCTGTAAGATAGAAAACATCTGATACTGCCAAAAGCTGGTCTTAATGGTGGGGTGGTCTTAATTTCGTGTGGTCTTGACAGCGGAATTTTACTGTATATACTCTAAATATTCAGACACCTATAATCCTTACCATTCTTGTATTGTAGCTCATGCTTGGTCTTCCCTCAGAAATCTATTTAAGGGGACATATGTCTCTACTGACCCATATTTTAGGGGACATATGGGGTAATTTAAGGGGTTAATCGTTTGAATTTTACAGAAAATTTTGCAAATTTTATGGGACATCAATATCTCTCTAAGATGAAGGTGTAGGGGACAACAGAGAAAAAAGGGCCAAGTCTCACATTTTTGAGGGACAAGGAAAAACCCTGTAGATGTGTCTATAAACTGCTGGATGAGTGACAAACAGTGCAAACCCTGATCAGATGGTATATGCCGTATTCTGCAGCAAATCACCAGAGCTCCAGATAATGTGATTTTTTAACCAAAAAGTAGATATTTGTCTTTTTTCTCCACAATGATATGTTATCGGTATTCACCGAGGCATTTCTAATGAGTACCCATAACATATCTTTCTTATATGATGTTATGGGTACTCATTAGAAGTACCTCCGTGAGGCATTTCTAATGAGTCCCCACAACATATCTTTCCGTGAGGAAATAAGAACATAAAAAAATTATGTGATTACCCCCTCCTATCTGGAGCTAAAATCAGACCTGGGTTTACAGTCTCAGACCTGTCTCAATACTTGGGGTAAATACAATACTTCATGGACTAAATAAATGGAAGGCAAATGTCACATTTTGTTTTTCCCAGAAAGAAGGACAACATTTTTTCTAAATCACTGGGAGTTCATTTGAATGACATGTCAATCCCTATTTTCTAACAAAAATTAGAAAAATATTTTTAAAGTCATCAGCTAACATTTAAAATCAGAAGGTTAAAGGTTGTTTGTTTGTTTGTGTTGAGGTTTTACGGCCAGTCAACCCCATGGGGTCATGTTGAGCACGGTCAGTTTACCTAACCACACTTTTACTGGGCAGGCTTAGTCCTCTAAGCCGTTAACCTGTATTGTGCACATTCTTTCGAAAGCCAGAAAAAAAAAAGATTAAATTTATGACAAATAGTATACAAAAATACATATTTTTATAAAAATTTAAAAATCTGATTTACAGGTATGACATACTTCAAAAGATGAACCACCTAGTTGACGAAAAAACAAGAGCACCGCAAAGAGGGGAAATACATGCCCATTCACCATTTGACGTTGGTATCCCGTCTTTATAGACGGATAAAGGCATAAATACGGGAAAAAAAGGGAACTCAGAAAGTAAGAAAGGGACAGCAATTTTTTTCATTCAACGCACTGACTTGACCTCATACTTATTTCTACAAAGTATCTTTGTTTGTGCTGAGGTTTTATGGCCCAGTCAACCCATTGGGGTCAGTTTACTTAACTCACACGTTTACTGGGCAGGCTTAGTCCTCTAAGCGGTTAACCAGTATTGTGCACATTCTTTCGCCAGAAACTGACAACTGTCCTTCTTGAATCAGCGGAAAGGAGAGAATGACCATAGAAAATATTTCATGATCAATCTCCACAAAAGAATGTTGCCGACCTCGGCGGGGGCTGAACCCGCGACCTCCTGGTCTCCAGCCAGACGGTGCATCCAACTGAGCCACCGAGGCCAGATATTACATACTGTTACCTCATTATGGTGCGCACAAGGATAGTCTGAAAAAAACTTATAAAAGGAAAGTAACTCAGATACTAAGAAAGGGAGAGCAATCATGTTTGAAAGTGCCATGCCGTCTTGACCTTATACACATTGCTATAAAGTTTCATCAAAACATTCCATATGGTTACCTCTTTGAGTCGATCTTTGAGTGATACTGATCAATTATCCTACAACATTTCTCCATCAAATAGTTGCAAAATAGCTAGACCATAAGATATAGGTCACTGACCTACATATACTTGATAAGGTCAATCTGATGTGTCACACATATCTATTATGCCAACTATGATGTTAATCCATCAAATAATCTAGAAGATATTAAGCAAAATCACTAGACCATGAGATATAGCCTTATATAGGTCACGTTGACTTATATTTACTCTGAGGTCAAATTTTGGGTCACACTGTCTCATTATCTGAAAATATGACACTCATGCATCAAATTATATTTGAATAGGCATGATTTCGTAATCAGAAAGACGGACGTTCGGGAGGACGGATTGATGAAGGCATTAACAACATCACTTTTTAGCTCATTGATTGTGTTGAGGTTTAACGACACGTCAACCCTTGTGGGTCATTTTGTGTCGTCTCCCAGAGAAAGGGAGAAAAGAAATAGAAGAGATAGTAGAAATGAAAGAGAGGGACAGGGAAGAAAGAGGAACAGGAATGGAAGTGCAGAAACAGAAGAAATATAAACATTCCCCCTCTACCCTTACCTGCTGCAAGGATAGCAGGCCTTGCCCATCTGTTTGTTTGTTTGTGTTGAGGTTTTACGGCCCAGTCAACCCAGTGGGGTCATGTCGAGCGCGGTCAGTTTACCAAATCACACGTTTACTGGGCAGGCTTAGTCCTCTAAGCGGTAATCCAGTATTTTGTCCGTCGTCCGTTGTGCATCCATCCAGCCGGGCAGTCGCCAAATACATTCCGAGGTTAGCATTTCTGTAGAATTTCACATTATGAGGTTGACATCTGTTTATTCTGTCATTGTGGGGTTAATTTGGCATTTTGAGGTTAAAAAATTGGTGTTGTGGGGTTAAAAAAGATCAAAAAAAGAGCAAAGGGATAACCTTGTAAGGTCCGTCTTGTAAGTGGGGTTTAAGGGGGTGTCAAAATTATATAGGCTTGTTTTTGTGATGTGCCTGGGCGGACATAAAAGATTAAGGGGCCATTTTGGACATAATTAGGAGATATGTCCAAGTTTGTTCTGTTTAAAATACATTACTAGCCCCTAATCAAAAAAAAATAGCCTCTAAATCTCTATGAAAATTTTACACCAAGGTAGTCCCGAAACCCGCAATGTTGGTACGTTTGTCTGTCCCTCTGAATGTCCGTCCATCTGTCCGTCAAGCTATCTCCTTCTAAACAACTGGGCGGAAATCTACCAAGCTTGATACATCACTTCACCTCATGATAAGGGTGTGCGAGAGCAGCATTATTTTTCTGTGCTTCTGTCTGTCCATCCCTCCGTTATCGGGCCATCTGTCTGTCACGCTATCTCCTCGTAAACCACTGGGCAAAATTCAACCAAACTTGCTACATCACTTCCCCTCATGGTAAAGGTGTGCGAGAGCAACATTATTTTTCCATGCATCCGTATATCTGTCCGTCACAGATCTCCTGCTAAACCACTGGGCTGAATCAAACAAACTTGCTACATCACTTCCCCTCATGGAAAGGGTGTGCGAGAGCAACATTTTTCCATCTGTTCGTCTGTTGTTTGTCCATCTAACCGGCATGCTATCTCCTCGTAAACCACTGGGCAGAATTCAACCAAACTTGCTACATCACTTCCCTCATAGTAAGGGTGGTAAATGAGCAACATTATTTTCCATGCATCCATCCATCTGTCCATCACACCATCTCCTCATTGGGCAGAATTCAACCAAACTTACTACATCACTTCCCCTCATGGTAACAGTGTGCGAGAGCAACATTATCTTTCCGTGCGGCTGTCGTCCCTCCATCTGTCCATCATGCTATCTCCTCCTAAACCAGTAGGCAGAATTTAACTAAACTTGCTACATGACCTCCCCTCAAGGTATGTGTGTGGGAGAGCAAGTCTGTCCATCCCTCATGCTACTAGCAACATTAGCAATGAGTTTGGGGATTTGCGATGGCACACCATCGACTGCTCATTCTAGTTTTACTCTTTTTTTTTTTTCAGGAAAACATATTGTGGGTACATGTACTATTAATAATAAATGTCTTGGTGAGGTGCTAAGTATGAGTACCCATACCATATTTTTGTGGAGAAATAATAAGAATTCCGCCGAAGGCTATGTCATGCCTGAGAGGTTGACGCAAATATACAAAGTCGATGAACCAATATATGGATATTGCTGTCTGAGGTCATCCCTATGTGCAAGCTTGTACCAACTATAGTCACTGTAGCCATTATAGTTCTTGGAAAATGAACTTGAACATTAGGCTGGAAGTTAGGGTTGACGCAAATGTTGACAGATTGATGGACAAACAGACAGATGGAAAATCGGATGCCTATATTGCGCCATGCTGAACGCAGGTGTGACAAAATGAAAATTGTCAATAAGCAGTGCTTATTAGACACCCCCCGCATAAAGCATAAAACTTTTTTCTATCAAAATTTAAGTTTCAAAGTGCCGGCATGACCTTGAAAATAAAGTCATGGTCAAAAAAATCTAATAAAATGATAATAATAAGGTCAAGGTCACCAAAATCTTATGAAAATGAGGTCAAGGTCACAAAACTCTAATGACTTCTTTCCCATGTCTTGACAATGTATCTGTGTTAGTTTGTTTAACTTCCAGCCATTGGTTCATGATATAGTGTGCACACAAGCTTTTTTCTATCAAAATTTGAGTTTCAAAGTGCCGGTGTGACCTTGAAAACGAGATAAAGGTCAGCGAAATCTAATCACTTCTTTCCTCAATCCCAATGATGTATCATTGCTAATTTGGTCAAATTCCATCTATTGATTCATGAGACAGAGTGCACACAAGACGCACTTTTTGAGTAATTATGATGTAGTGACCTTGAAAATAAAGTCAAGGTCACCAAAATCTAATCAATTCTTTCCCCCATCCTTAGGATGCATCTGTGCTAGTTTGGTCAAATTCCAGCCATTGGTTAAAGAGATAAAATGCACACAAAGTTTTTACTGCATTAAAAAGGCTCACTTTTTGAGTATTTATAATCTAGTGACCTTGAAAATAAGGTCAAGGTCACCGGAATCTAATCACTTCTTTCACCCATCCTTATGATGTATCTGTGCTAGTTTGGTCAAATACCATCCATTGGTTACAGAGATAGTGTGCACACAAACTTTTACTGCATTAAGAAAAAAAATTACAAAGGTCAATGTAGGTACACCTTATTGATATCAAAGTGTCTGCAGAAATTGATGAATATCAATCACTGCGTTTTCAAGATATTAGGAAAAAACCAGTGCCTCAGATGGACATACGGAGGGACACATGGACGGACGGACAACGTGAAAACAGTATACCCCCCACAAACAATGTTTGCTGGGGGTATAAATTTTCATAATTTCTCATTGAAAAAATAGCAATTTATTGAAGCTATGAATGAAGCAGTATACAATCATGAACTGAATCAAAGTGGGATCTGAACAAGAGCCATTGTGATCTGCAGTTAGGAGCCCTAACAATATGGTCATACAGATGCCTCAATCAGATTATAATTCTTTTAAATGCATATTAACTTATACATTCTCTTCTAACCTTTTTTCTCCCTATAATTTTTTTTTATTATTTGTCACCATCCTCCTTACCTTCAATAAATCTAACAACTGTGGAATAATTTGAACACAATGGTAATATCCTCTTGACCATCTCTTGTAATGAGGAATCTACAACAGAAAACATTAACATAATACATGTCCAAGGAAGATCACTCTGACAAACAAGAGCTCCGCAAACATAGGCATCATATGCCCGTGGCAAGTAATAAGATGTAGCACATATACTGACTCTTGTACAATTCAGCGCTATAATGAAAAATGGAAGAATAGATGGTATAACTATATACTTTGTTTCAGTTTGACAGTATGTATATTGTAGGAAAAAGCCAGGAACAAAAATTTACAGAAATTTTTAAAGTGGCATAGCTCTGCTAATGTTTGGTGTACTGTTACCTTAAAACAAAATATGCTGCTCCATAATGGTCTAACTATTTACCAAGTTCTTGTTTGAATTGATGGGATGTTAACTGTTGGAGGAGTTAGCCAGAAAAGAAAAGTTTACAGAAGCCAGAAAGAAACGTTTACTGAAATTTTCAAAGGGGTATAATTATGATAAAATAGGTGGACTATAACCTCCAAACAGTATGCCCTGCTCCAAATCATGGTCTAGCTATTTTCCAAGTTTCAGCTTGTCCACATGTAAACTGTAAGTAAATTTAGTTGGAAACCAATTACCAACATTTTTAAAGGGGCAGAACTCTGCTAATATTTTGTGAACTGTAACCTCAAAACAATATGCTCTGCTCCACATCAAGGTGTAACTATTTACAAAGTTTCAGCCTGATTGGACATAAACTATAGACAAGAGGGCCAAGATGGCCCTGTATCGCTCACCTGATTACCAGACAAGTTTGAGTCAACTGGCCTTTCGGTTCAAGAGAAGGTTAAATATTGACTTTCAAGAAGGCAGCCATTTGGGATTTCCAATCAGAAGGATTTTAGCTACTTTTGATCCACAAGTCACCACTTCGATACTTCCAATGAAGTTTGAGTCAACTGCCCTTTTGGTTCAGGAGAAAAAGTTCAAAATAGATTTTCAACATGGCTGCTAGGGCGACCATCTTGGATTTCTGATCAGAATTATTTTAACTATTTTTTATCTACAGATCACCCCTATACTTCCTATCAAATTTCGAGTCAATGGGCCTTTCCATTCAGGAAAAGAAGTTCAAAACAGATTTTTAAGATGGCAACTGTGGTGGCCATCATGTTTTTCCGATTGGAACAATTTTAGCTATTTTTGATCTACCTCGATGATTCTTACCAAATTTCAAGACAGTTGGCCTTTCAGTTAAGGAGAAGAAGCCAAAAATAGATTTTTAAGATAGACGCCATGCAGGTGGTTGGGTTGGGGGGGGTGGGGGGGGGGGGGGGGGTGGGGGGGTGGGGGCAGGGGCTATCTTAGATTTCTGATTGGAACAATTTTAGCTAATTTTGATCTATCAGTCACCCCTAGGCTTCCTACTAAGTTTCGAGTCAACTGGCCTTTTGGTTCAGGAGAGGAAGCGAGAAATAGATTTTGAAGATGGCCATAGCCGTCATCTTGGATTTCCGATCTGAACAATTTTAGCCTTTTTTGATCTACAAGTCACCCCAAAGCTTCCTAGCCAGATTCGAGTCAACTGACCTTTCGGTTCAGGAGAAGTGAAAAATAGATTTTCAAGATGGCCACATGGCGGCCACCTGTGGGAATGATTTTACTTTTGTTTTTATCTACAAGTCACCCCAATGCTTCCTACCAAATTTCGAGTCAATATGCCTTTCGGTACAGGAGAAGAAGTGGCCATCTTGGATTGATCTACAAGTCACCCTGATGATTCCTACCAAGTTTCAAGTCAATTGGCCTAACGGTTCAGGAGAAGATGAGCAAAATAGTTTTTTCTGAAATTCTGCACCAATATACACTGTTCCACATCATGGTCTAACTATAAATCAAGTTTCAGCTTGATTGGATGTAAACTGAAGGAGTTAGCCGGAAATGAAAAATTTACAAAATTTTCAAAAGGGGCATAAATCTCCTAAAATTTGGTGGACTGTAATCTCGAAACAATATGCGCTGCTCCACATCATGGTCTAACTATTAACCAAGTTTCAGCTTCATCAGATGTAAACTGTAGGAGGATTTAGCCAGAAACTAAAAAGTTTACAGATGGACCCCAATCCCAAACTGGCGTATAAAAAGCAGTTGTCTTCCTTTTCACAGGGGATTACTCTAAAAGGAAAGAATTTGCTCCCCTTGTTTGTTTGTGTTGAGGTTTTAAGGCCCAGTCAACCCAATGGGGTCATTTCGAGCGCGGTCAGTTTACCTAACCACACGTTTACTGGGCAGGCTTAGTCCTCTAAGCGGTTAACCAGTTTGTGCACATTCTTTCACCAGAAACTGACAACTGCCCTTCTTGAATCAGCAGAAGGGAGAGAATGACCGCAAAAAATATTTAATGATCAATCTCCAAGAAAGAATGTTGCCAACCTCGGCGGGGGTTGAACCCGCGACCTCCTGGTCTCCAGTCAGAGGCCGGCTGCTCCCCTTGGAAGCAAAGTCTTTCCTCTAAGAGTAACCCCCTTTGAACATGTGTTCAAGTACCAGAAAAGCAAATTATATTTTCTGCCGGAGTAATCTCCCTTTGAAGGCAAGAGGCAAAATCTTTTTTTTTTTTTTCAGCTCAGAATGTTCTCTCTTATATGTGTGGCCATTCATCATCACCTTTAAAGCATGCAGTAATATCTATATTGTGAGTGGAGATGCATGGTTTGTTCTGGTGTTCTGGTTCTAATATCTCCCCACTCCAACCCACTGACTTCTGAAATAAGCCTAATCCATGGAAGACATGTTTACATCATCTCTGACAAAGCGAGTTACTAAGCTTGTCAGTGTCTATTTGCATACACTTGAAACCATAAAAAAACATTGAGACTGACAGAACATATGCTTCACAGTAACAAGAGGAAAAGCATTCTAAACACATAAAATGATCTTATTTCTTATCATAAATAAAAGAGAAAACCAGCACAAACAAAACTATTTGACAAAATACATATCAATACTCTTTAAAACTTTCTCTGGACATGGCTTCTTTTTTTTTTTTTTTTTTTTTTTTTTTTTTTTTTTTCTCCAAATTGTGGGACCACACAACAATAAGTGTTATTTGGAATCATGGCTTTGTGCATTGTTAAGAAATAAACTCACAGAAATGCCTACATTTAAATTCATTCCTTTTAGGTCGAGTTTGATCCGAATCTACACAGTTTACTTAGGCCTGTCTGAATTTTTAAGGCAAATATTGTATACAACCTCTTAAAACTTTGTTTGATAGAGGTACAATTAATATATGAAAAAATAAATATATAGAAGTTTAATTAACCCTTGTCCTGCTGAATAAATTAAGATGCCACACTCACTTTTAATTTTCAGCCAATCAGATTACTTGATCTGGATTGTTGCTATACATTCTCATACTTAATGGCAAACAGTGCAGGTCCAGATCAGTTGGCTTCTTCAGAAGCCAACTGATCTTGATCTACACTGTTTGTAATAGGGTATATCCAGGTTCAGCAGGACAAGGGTTAAATGAAGAAATGCATCACTGTTAGATATTTTAGAAAATATAATTACCTAAACTCTGGTCTATCATGAATTCTTTTGGAGCATATCTCTCTATTAAAGCTCTTGCAAGAATGTATTTACCCTCTATACCCTACAACAATGGAAAATGAATCAAGGGAACAGTGAATAAGGGGAACAGATACATTTGAGGCAACTCTGCCAAAACTGTTTTTACCTCCCTTCTGAAAAGGAATCTAGCCTAAAAGGAAAGAATTTGCTCCCCCTGGGAGCAAATTCTTTCCTTTTAGAGTAGACTCCTTTTCAAAGGTCACAAAAAGTTGTCATCCTTGTCAAAAATGGCAGAAAATCAACCAATTATATCCATTCACCTTGAAAGCAATTGTCCAGGTCAGTTCCACATTTTGCAGTTTTCACTATCCACTTATAGAATCACTAGATAATCATACTGCAGACTGACCAATGGACAGTAAAGACCTGTTCAGACCGAGTTGATGTGCAGGGTGATCTGAACCTGCACATTTCACACATCTTTTCATCTGACACAGCTCATTTACAATTGACTAACAAAATTAACCCTTGTCCTGCTGACCTGGATATACCCTGCCCTTGCAAACAGTGTAGATCAAGATCAGTTGGCTTCTTCAAAAGCCAACTGATCTGGATCTGCACTGTTTGTCATTCGGTATGTGAATTTATATCAACAGCCTGGATCAAGTAATCTGACTGGCTGAAAATTGGAAGTGGGCGTGGCATCTTAACTTATTCAGCATGACAAGGGTTAAAATACCATGCAAATATTTAGACTGACTTAGTCTAACAGCTATCTCTATCCACAGCAATCTATTATATCTGTAAACAATAGTTAAATAAACATACATGTATATTGAATTCCAGATAAACGAGGAATGAGTGGAAAGGTGTTTTCAGTGAACATGCAGACAGCAAAGGCAAACATCAGCAAACTCATCAAATATGGATGTATTACTTCAGGCTGTCATCCTCAAATGAAAGTGGGGGCTCAGCATGGTGGTCTATCTCTAATAATTTGACAGCAAATGACTACATGCCATTATGTAAATTAGTTTAACAAGAATATTTTGAAGTCACAAGAATAAAATATGTCAAGCACAAATAAATATTGTTTGTGTTGAGGTTTACGGCCCAGTCAACCCAATGGGGTCATGTTGAGTGTGGTCAGTTTACCTAACCACACGTTTACTGGGCAGGTTTAGTCCTCTAAGGGGTTAACCAGTATTGTGCACATTCTTTCGCCAGAAACTGACAACTGCCCTTCCTGAATCAGTGGAAGGGAGAGAATGACTGTAGAAAATATTTCATGATCAGTCTCCACGAAAGAATGTTGCCGACCTTGGCAGGGGTTGAACCCACGACCTTACATATATAAGTAAAGACAAATACATAGAAGTATGCTTTCAGGTTGTCATTCTCTGACGAAAAGTGTTTACCAGGTATGATAGCATGTACACCAGAACCCGTTTAAAAGAGGGTTCATTATAAGATAGTTTTGAATATAAGACAGTTTGATTCTTTTGGTGCAAAAATTTCAGACTACATTTGTTGTCTGCTTTATTATTTTTCAAACAAAGCATTGATTGGAAAGAAGTTTATATGTAAAGTTGAAAGACTGACTGTCAAACGACATTGATCCTGATGAAACATCTCATTATGAGCCTTCTCATCTGGATCTACACTGTTTGCAAAAGCCTATTATTATTGCCTGTGGCAGTGAAAGACTTAAAGGTGGACCCCAAAGTGTTGTATCCAAACAAAATGTATAGACTATATACAGTAAGGACCACTTATGGTCATTTTTCTAAATTTATATTATGTATATGTTTTTGTTTGGCTACAACATGGTTATTTAGCTAACAGGACCCAGTTGTTCAAAGCATCGTAAGCTTAACGAGCTCATAAGTGGTCAAAATGTTAACTGTTCTAGTAAGTACAATATATAATTCACAAGTATTTTTGCTGAAAAAATGTGAGTAGCTTTTGCAGATGCAAAAGCTACTCACATTTTTTAAGCAAAAATATTAGTGTATATGCCATATTTGATGATCAAAGATTTAACGATATGTTAACTAACGACATCATTAGTTTCGAACAACTGGGCCCAGGGCTTTTGCTTTGGATCCCTACAATAGTGTTATAAAGAGGTTGTGTTGTATTAACTTTGTGTTTGTTTTGTTTTAGTCAAGTTTTACATTACTTTCAACAACCTTTCAGTCATATAACAACGATGTCTGGATGTGGCAGGGAGCTCAATGTTCACTTTTAGAGGGCTGCCTCCCTGAAATATCACCAGACACATGACATGCTATTCCACCCATTTACATAATACTGACACCCAGCTGACCAGTTCAAGCTCTACTTTCTAAATGTTGAGCGCCACATATTAACAAGAGGCTCAATGAGCCTGTACCGCTCACCTGAGCAAAGTGAGCTAAATCGTACTTTTTAGAGTTGACCCTTTTCTGATGGGCAAAGGACAAGGGATGTTGGAAAGCAAACAGGAAGTTGCAAAAGTTGCCTCCCTTGTACAAAAGGGCAGAAAAATTACCAAGTGTATCCTGTCTTGTTAAAATACCAAAATATCATCTTACCTGCATACAACATAAGATGTCATCAATTATGGCTTGTTCCTGCATGGCTGTAGGGAGTGTTCCTAGAGGAACTATGTTCTGAAATAATCAAGCAAAAATAGTATCATAGCTCCAGATAAGGCCCTGTTTTCAACCCACAAAAGGCTTGGGCCCAGTTGTTCAAAGCATCGTTAGCTTAACGAGCTTGTTAGTGGTCAAAATGTTTACTGTTCTAGTAAGAACAATATCTAATTCACAGGTATTTTTGCTGAAAAAATGTGAACAGCTTTTGCAAATGCAAAAGCTACTCACATTTTTTCAGCAAAATTATTAGCATATATGCCATATTTAATGATCAAAGTTTTAACGACACATTAACTAAGGACATCGTTAGTTTGGAACAACTGGGCCCTGATATTTTTCTTATTTCTCTATGAGCACATGTTGTGGGTACTCATTAGAGGCGCTTCTAATGAGAACCCACAACTTATGTTTTTGTGGAGAAATAAAAAAATATTATAAAGATGCTCACTCTTATCTGGAGCTATGACTATAGTACATGTATCAGTAAGGGATAGAGCTTGTAGAACTTAAATAGCTCCAAATAAGGTCCTCTTTTCCATCAAAAAACTATTGCTACTTTATTATTTCTCCACAAAACACATTGTAGGTACTAATTAGAAGTACCTCATTTGCAGGACAATGGTTAACCTGATTAGACTGCATCAATTTGCAAGCTGATCTGGGCCTTCTTTGCTTAAATACAGCATAAATAATTTGCTCCAGTAGTCCATCATATATCAGTATGGGCCCTGTCAAGCATAAAAGTGCCTTGGAACATGCGCAAAACATGCAGATTCAGATCACCCTGCCTATGCACAAAGTATCAACAGGGCCATTGCTCTCCATTCATACATTCTGTAGTATCCAGTAAATCTGTTAGCGGACAGTGAAGGCCCTGATCAGACTGTGCAAATGCGCAGTCTGATCTGGGCCTTCACTGTCCACATATTCCTGAAGACTCATTTTCCCATGGATGGCCCAGTATGTAAGCACTACATGTATATCAACTTACTGTGTCTGTTGGTCCGTCAACACCCACCATGAAGTCTAGTGTCAGAGCAGACCTGTGGAAAAGCCAGTCTGGCTGGTGTGGTACATTAACTGAAATATATTAACAGTGCTCCAGATTGGAGGGATAGTCAGACAAATATTTCTGTTTCTCTAATAATCAGATCAAAGTACAATCAAATCTCAATAATTTGAATTGGCAGCACCCACAAGATTTCCTTCAAATTACCCGTACTTCCAAAGTTCAAAATCCGTAATTTTGGAATTTTGCCTTCAGCCCAGTTGCTTTATTAAAATTCATTGACATATATAGAAAGTCTGTTTAAGCATTAAAAATGATGAGCATAGTAAAATCCAACTTCATCTTCCTTTATGCTTGACAGATATATGTCAAGCAAAAATAGAACCTATCCGTAATATACCTAAGTATTGGGACACCTAAAGTATTGGGACACCCTTACAATTCGTAAAAATAATTATTTTTCGTCACCCTAAGAATTGGGACATATCAAAAATCGCTAAAATTTTCAGTAATTTTTTGGTACCATATGAATTGGGACAGGGCATTTGGGTGAAAAAATGATCTAGTTAACAGGGTAAAACTGTTTTTTCGGTTTGTGTTTTGTTTTGTTTACAAGCGATGTCATGCAATATTTTACGTCTAAGCATACAACAGGGGGTTCCTACGACAGGCTGGTTAGAAAGTTGAAAATAAATAAAACCTTTCTTTGAGAATATTAATATGAAATTTATTCAAGAAATCTTCAAAAACGAAAACGCACATGCGTTTGCATCAGTCTGGATGCGTCGCCATTTTGTGGTTGTCACGTGACACGTCACATTTTAATTTGCAACTCGAGTGCATCAATAAAGTTCTACAAAAAAAAAACAAACAAACACAACAAAAAAAAAGAAAAAAAAACTATGAATAAATAATAATAATAAAAAGAAATTCGATAGAATTGTTTACCGATAATGTTTTAATGCAAAACAGCGTTGGGGGAACCCTAAAACACTGTTGAGATGAACCCCCAGAACATCGTTGAGACGAACCCCAACAATAACGTCATCATCCGATGTATTGGCAGTATTTTTAGAACAGGTAGATTGTTCCCCGCATTGGCGGTATCGGTTATGCGCAATTAACCTTTAAAGCGGGGAAGCAGCATATGATTATTTTTTTTACCTGAACGCTTTCAACACATGATAGATAAACGAGGGGATTATAAATCAAAACAATAAGTGCCAATCTGTTTATTCAATATTAACAATAGATTAGGTTAACGAGACAGTGGTCCGGAAATACACAAAACAATGAACACAAATATGACACATTTTTCATCATTAATCGGTGCCATTTTCAACTACGAGACGTAAGTATTGGGACACCTAAAAAAATAATTAATTATCGTGTTTCTAAGTATTGGGACAGCCAGAAATTTAATTATTTTTTCCCGTCCCAATACTTACGTATATTACGGTAGTTGTATTTATACCTGTCAACAATGGTGAAAAAGAAACCTGAATGTAAAACAATTTTTAACTGAAGAATTAATTTACCCATACAAATAAGGTGCATTTCGAGGATCTCTTGTATAAGAAAAGGCTGCAGGGATCATTTCTGGCGCGATTTCGCGATATTCTCGCATTTTTTTGCAAGAAATCGCATCAAAATTCCAGGAGTGAGAAAAAAAAGCGCACGCTGAATTTTTCTCATTTCGCGCCGTTAGGTTCCTGTTTAGCATATGCGGTTCATTTCGAGACTATCGGACTGTTCTGTTTGACCGGTTTCTGAATTATTGTGGCGCCAAAATTCATTACACATACGACCGCAGGTAACCATTCATTAATCTGTATCATTGGAAAGCTTTATCGTAAAAACTCATTGTCGGTCTGGTTTAAGTAAGCGTTTATTTGATCGCTACCTCGAGTCAGCAAAAACATGTCCGCCGACTCGGAAAAAAAAGAAAGAAAATTATCCGACCCGAAGCCGTCCAGTCGGGATGGCAAATGTTAAAGTATCTTGTTCGAGCACAACCCAGCCCGACTGAAGCGGCCACGCTCTCCTCCCCTGATTCGGATGACGATAAAAATACAAGATCGAGCTGAGCTTGATGAATAACAAGCCCATGAAGCCCTTATTCAGCCGTTTGCATTTTGTTACGAGCCAGGCGTAACGAGAAACAAATGAAAGTGAAACCAGCAACAAGCTTTAAAATTATTTAGTTGATAACAAAAAATAAGAAAATGTGCAGGACAGAAAAATAAATGTAAACGGTACTTTCAAGATAATCAGTGATTTATTTACAGTGATTCTATCCAGTCTCACTGAAATTCCATGAGTCCTATGATAAAATCATGAGTCTGTAATATATTTTAGAGCAGATATTTACTGTTTTTGTGAGCTCAGGGACTCACTTATATAAAATTTGTGAGTCCCAGAGAAAAATTATTATACGAATTGGAACTCGCAGGTAAAAAAAATCATTGGATAATGTCACAAAATCCCAGAGAAATAATTCCTGAAGAATTTCTGAAACAAATCCATTGAATTGCAGTTTCTGATCCCACAATTTAAAGTCTCTGAATTCAGAGTTTAATTCCAGAATTAATGAAACATTGAAGTAATCCAATAAAGAATGAAAGTGTACAAAGATGCTCATATGAAAATCTTCTCTTATATAATATCAAAGCACATTCTAAAAAAAAATAGAGTACACGAGACATCACTTATTTTCCAGTATTTGTCAAGAAAAATTTAAATGTTCTGTGACATGCCCAAAATAGCTTAATCTAGAATATTCCATTTGGAAATTCTAAAAAGAATATAAACAACTTGTTATTGTAAACATGATTTTCCAGAAAGTTCAAATTTATATATAAACACTTGGAGTAAACATGAAAATAATGATACTTAAAATAATCAAACACCCTGTATGTAACAATTTTATTAACCTGATTTAGAGTACATTACAAAATAAGCAATAATAATACTTATACATACAATTCTGATACAAAATCTGGCCTTTACAAAAAAAAAAAATAAAATAAAAAAAATCTCACTCAGTTTGTCCGAGCGAGCGAAAAAAAAAATCTCACTGAATTTGAAAATCTCTCACTGTTTTTGTCCAAATGGGATTTTTTCTCTCATAAAAATCTGGGGCCAGAATAATCCCTGAGGCTGTTACAGAACTGAAATGGGCCAATCACACATTTTAGTCAATTTCTGTGTCACATTTTGCTATTTCTACTTTCACTCTCCACAGTTAAGACAGTCTATTTTCAATTTTCAGAATCATTGTTTTTGAAGTAACCCCAACACGCTGAATTCAGGTCAAACATATTTACACGGTACATGTAAATCCACCATTTAACTTTATTAATGTTTTTAATTTCTATCATTTGAACACATCAAAGAACAGTATTATTATCAAGGATGTGTATTAAAGACAAAATCTACTCCTGCTTTGACTATTGCATGAGCACATAGTATAGACCAAGATCAGACTACTATGTTGCCTACATAGCCACCTAAACTGTTCTGATGTTATATTCTAATCACCTGACAGTCAACTCTACATAATTCCAAAGCATAAAATATATCTAAATTTTCTGAAAAGGGGTGTACCCTAAACTAAAGATTCTTTCCTTTCAGAGCAGACATTTTTTTCAGAAGCGAGAAAAAAAAAAATTTTTTTATAGTTGACTCCACTGAAAGCGTATCCATTTCCCTTTGAAGCAACTTTTGTCGTCTGCTGATAACCTTTGCAAACAGTTTGGATCCAGATCAGGCCTGACAAAACATTGGGCCTGATCTGGATCCAAACTGTTTGACACTCTGATGGTATTCCTGAAAGATTTTTGAAAAAGTTAATTTTAACAAAAATCCAGACGACAAAAAAGCATGCAAAATTACCCAGCATACAAAGAATTAAGTCCATTTGACAGTGAAGACTAAAGAATGGGTGCTGAATAACCTACTTAAATATTCTATCTTAAGACAAATGGATATGCATTCAGGGAAAATTCTAAACCTGAAATGTGTTTTAAGGCAACTAGATACCCTTTTAGGAAGGCAATTCTTTCAGATTTGTTTTGTCTCAATTCTGAAACTCTACTATAAAAGGATAGAAGGTAAATTCTTTCCTTTTAGAGAAGACCCCTTTTCAGATGGGGCTGTGTGTTTGTTTGTGGAGGTTTTACTGGGCAGGCTTAGTCCTCTAAGCAGTTAACCAGTATTGTGCACATTCTTAAAAGCAAACAGGAGGTCATGATAATTGTCTCCCTTGTACTACTAAGTGTATCCAGTCCACTTACCTTAGCAACAAGATGATCAGATGAATTTCTTGAAGTATGCCAGCAAAGGCCCAGATCAGCCTGCTCATCTCTGCTGTCAAACCAGGAACTTTTTTAAGGTTCTGTTTTCCAATAAATAGGAACCAACAGTTTTCTTATTTTTCAATGAAAACATATTTTGGGCACTCAGATGCTTCTAATGAATACCCACAATATATGTCTTGCCAAAATATAAGAAAAATATTTATCTTTTTTCTAGAACTTTAGACCACAGGTCTTGGTTAGATCCTTTTTTCAATCCAAAAGTACTGATATTTTTCTTATTTCTCCACGAACACATATGTTGTGGGTAGTCATTAGAAGCACCTTGGTGAGGCGCTTCTAATGAGTACCCACAACATATATTTTTGTGAGAAATAAGAAAAATATTTACCTGAAACCTACTCTTATCTAGACCTATGTATAGACTATGATGTTGCTGATGCACTCTATAGTATCCAATGACAGTAAACAGACAGTATTGGGCCTGATCAGACAGTGCATATCTACAGGCTGATCTAGGCTGTCACTTTTCAATATGCCTACAGGACCCATTTTACAATGGTATGATTAGGACAACTCTCTTACCATTTCTCTTGACCTGTTTCTCACTCAGGGCCTTTCGTAACATCTCTGACGAGGTTGTCTGGGCAAGTACAGGACCTTCTTTCAACTTTTGTAGCTGCATCTGAACCTGGGTACAATGAATAATGTATTTAGTTCTGTAAATCTCTGTTCATAATACAGTTATTTTGGAGACTAAAATGTTTGCTAAAAAATCCAGCATTTTTCAGATGTAAGTATATGTATCTATTACAAATTCTTGTGTGTGCCCGCTGGTGAATTTTTAAGGAAGTTCAAGATCAATTTTACAAATAAACAGACTTCCTCCTGTCTCTGTACTCAGCAAAAAGATACTAGTAAATCAGGATCTTATTTTCAAAAGAACAAAACTGGTTATGGAGCATTTTGATGTTGCAAAATGAAAGATGGGTAGCTGTTTTGCATTTTTATGTTCTCAAATTTGGTATTTGACCTTTTTGATTGGGTCAACAAAAATAAATAATGCAGGGTCTGTTGAAGTATTCAGTATTTCAAACTCATTCTTTCCTTTAAGAGTATTTGGTGATAGTTCTGGTATATTTTCTTCTTATTTTTCCATAAAACACATGTTGTGGGTACTCATCTGAAGCACCTCACTGAGGCACTTCTAATGAGTTCCCACAACATATGTTTTCATGGAGAAATTGAAAAAATCAGCATCAAATACTCCATCTTAACAAGTCCTCTGAAATTTTATGGAGAAATTGAGAAAATTATCCCAGAATTATCACCAAATACTCCTCCTTAACAAGTCTTCTGATAACCATTATCTGATGCCCTAATATACCTCAAGAACATCTTGTGGGGTATATTTTGATCCAGGTGCTGGCATCTGTGGTATTTTATGAGCCTGAGTTGTTGCCCCTGCAGCTTCCGCTTTCTCCTTGAAATTCTTCTCCAGAACTTCTTTGGTCTGAAAAAGTTAACATATATCGAGCTTTAAAGAAATTTAGAGGCAAGCAACTTTGCAAGGATTTTCATGACGATTTTGGAAGAGACCTTTTTTTCATTTACAATAGGATTTTTAGAACAAGAGGCAACAATATTTCCTGAGGTAAACCTTGGGTTCTGCATGATTTAAAGAAATTTATATTAGGAATGGTGCCCTCATTCTTGGACCCTAATACACCCTAGCAAAATCCCAGCTTAGTGAAAGTTTATATATTTTTTGCATGAAAATCATTCAACTTGCCATAGAAGCGTTCCTTTTATAGAACTGAAAGAAATGTCCAAAACATCATTTCTGGAAAAACAAAACAAGAGGCCTATGGATCACGATTCGCTCACCTGAGTAAAACACCCATTGCATATCTGCAGATGCCATGCAGCATTCTTCCAGTATTGCCACAGCAACTAACACACAAATTTGACCATGCTGTAAAAAGGTCAAAGGGGATCCTAGGAAACTTGGTAAACCTTGCCTCCAGGATCAATATACCAAGATTCAGCTTCAAAGCTTTCTTGGTTCTGGAGAAGATTTTCATGTGTTTTTGACCATATATAGGCATGGCAACCATTTTGTTCAACAGTGCAGAACCATTTCGATAAACTGACAATAGCCCTTCGACAGATGACCCCATGTGAAATCTGGTAAAAACTGGTCAAGCCATTCCAAAGAAGAAAACATTAAAAGATTACATGATTTTTACAAGTATATAGCCCAGGGAATAAAGGCGGATAACCCCCAGGGAATAAAATTCTGATTGCAAGTATAAAGTTTTACTTTTTTTATCATACATTGTAAGTTTCAGCCATTGGTCTTTAATACATTTTGAGAACATGATTTTTCAACATGTATGGGGACACAAATTTGACCTTGCCATAAAAGATCCAAGGTCATCCTAGGATCATCATCTGAACAAACTTCGTAGATCTTTGGTCCCCGATGCTATATACGAAGATTCAGCCTCAAAGCTCTCTTGGCTCTGGAGAAGATTTTTAAGCGTTATTTATCCATATATGGGCATGGCAGCCATCTTGTTTAAATTCGAACAAATTGTCATTATCCCTTTGACAGAAGGCCACATGTGAAATCCGTGTAAACTGGACCAGCGGTTTCAAAGAACAAGACGTTTAAAGACTACACAATTCCAACGGTTTCAAAGAACAAGACGTTTAAAGATAACACAATTTTATATAAGTATATAGCCCAAGGGCAACGGCAGATAACTCCTAGAAGACAATATTTTGATTGTAACTAAAAAGTTTTACTTCTTTTATCAAACATTATAAATTTCAGCCATTAGCCTTTAATACATTTTGAGAAAATGATTTTTCAACATTTTCTCCATACAAAAGTATGGGAATGCAAATTTGACCTTGATGTAAAAAGGTCAAAGGGCATCCTAAGAACTTGGTAGACCTTGGGTTCCCGATGCTATATAACAAGATTCAGCCTCAAAGCTTTCTTGGTTCTGGAGAAGAAAAGTTTTTAGTGTTTTTTCTATACATGGGCACAGCGGCCATCTTACTTAACGGATCATGACTGTTTGTACAAATTTTCAATCTCCTTTTGACAGAAGGCTCCACATGACGTTTTGCAGAAAATTGGCCTAGGAGTTTCAGAGGAGAAGTCGTTCAAAGTTGTGGATGGAGATAGAGGTTTCAGAGGAGAAGTCATTCAAAGGTGTGGACAGATGATGGACGGACGATGGACAGGGAGTGATCACAACAGCTCATCTTGAGCCTTTGGCTACAAAGTGTTAAAGGTTAAAGTGCTTCAAACTTAACCTCAATGTGTTAGAAAACAAAACTGCAAGAAGAGCCAACAAATGCTTCATCTAGTCTGAAATGTGTATTTAATCCCAAAAGCACCAATCACAACAGCAGCAGACGACATTCTTATTTTTTCTTATTATTATTTTTCCAAGAATAAAAGGTTTGACACACAAAATGTCAAACCTTATGAAAAAGAGAATACCTTCTGCTACTACATGTATTTTGCATGTTGCTTTATGGGTTAATATTAAATGCATCAAATTGCCCTAAACTTTCTGTTATTAACAAGGCATCAAAAAAGAATTCATATCTTTTGATTTATTTTTCCAAGAAAACACAGAGGCACCTAACTGAGGCACTTCTAGTCAGTACCTACAAAGTTCAGAAAAGTACATGTATTTAGCTGGGTACCCCTTTTCTATTGCTATGATAGGGTTCTTTTTTATTGCCCTGAACACTAGATACAATAAATGTCCTAAAATTTCAAACACTTTATTCCATACTTTTTTTGCCTAAATATTGCTTTTTATGCAGTTGTTTCTAAAAATACCTTGTGGACTGGAAACAGTGTAGATTGATCAGACTCAGGAGCAGTCTCATCTGAGTCACAACTGTTTTGCATATGCCATTTTGTTAGAAACTTTTATGTACCAATTTTTAGGACATTTACTGTACCTGAACAAGTGTATTAACTGTGCTTCAAACTGTCCTGAACACATTATCTCTGGACAAGGAATTAAGGGTGCTTCAAATTGCTTTCAACACTGTGTAGCTAAACTCAGTATTAAAGCATTATCTTTGAACAATTAATAAAGCTTCAAACTGCTCTGAACACAGTATATCCAATTCTGTACAATTTAGAGAGCTTCAAACTGTTCTGAACACAGAATGCATGTACCTAAACTCTGTACTATGAAGTGCTTCAAACTGCATTAACACAAAATGTCTATAACTCTATACTATTAACAGCATTTCAAACTGCTTTAACACAATATATCTGGACTCTATTTAACACACCGTACAGAGTGTATCCTGGACTTTATTTAACACACCGTACAGAGTGTATCTGAACAATGAAATAATATTGGTTCAAATGGCTCTGAATACAATAACCCAATTCTCTACTAGTAGCAGTGCTTGAAACTGCTCTAAACGTAGAATTATCTAAACTCTGTACTATTAACAGCGTTCAAACTGCTCTAAACACAGAAAACCTAAACTCTGTACTATAAACAATGCTTGAAACTGCTCTAATTACAGTATACTTGAACTATAATTATTAACAGATATCTTAACAATGAATTTACAGTGCTTCAAACTGCTCTAAACACATTAGATCTGAACCATGAATAAGCAGTGCTTCAAATCACTCAAAACACATTTGATCTGAGCCATGAATTAGGGTGCTTCAAACTGCTCTTAACACATTAGATCTGAACCATGAATTAGTAGTGCTTCAAACTGCTCTGAACCATGAATATACAGTGCTTCAAATCACTCTAAACACATTAGATCTGAACCATGAATAAGCAGTACTTCAAATCACTCTAGACACATTAGATCTGAACCTTGAATTAGCAGTGCTTCAAACTGCTCTAAACGTATCAGATCTGAACCATGAATTAGCAGTGCTTCAAATTGCTCTAAATACATCAGATCTGAACCATGAATAAGCAGTGCTTCAAATCACACTAAACACATTAGTTCAGAACCATGAATAAGCAGTACTTCAAATCACACTAAACACATTAGTTCAGAACCATGAATAAGCAGTACTTCAAATCACTCTAAACACATTAGTTCTAAACCATAAATTAGCAGTGCTTCAAATCGCTCTAAACACATTAGACCTGAACCATGAATTAGCAGTGCTTCAAATCGCTCAAAACACATTAGATCTGAGCCATGAATTAGCTGTGCTTCAAATTGCTCTGAAGATATTAGATCTGAACTGTGAATTAATAGTGCTTCAAACTTCCCTAAACAAAGTATACCTGAGAAGAATTCATGGAAGGAGAAGGTGGTATCATCATAGTACTACTATAGCTACTATCATTGGGACTAACAGGGAGTGGAGGATTTGATAAGTATTCTTTCAGCTGTAAATGAAGTCAAGGCATGCACACATACACAGAAATAAGAAATTTGCAAAATGGCTATGTTGCAACAGCTGGTAACGGAGATAAATGCACAGACTAAACATTGTTCAGCCAAGAGTGAAAAAGAGATTGAGGTCAAATATAGTCAACAGAATGGGCATGGTGCATCATGGCGCATATTTGTATGAAGTTTCATAAGTCTAGAAGCCTCGGTCTTTGAGAAACAGAGCTAATTGCATAGCTTAACATTGTCTTCAAATTATTGACGCCAATGACAATGCCAGTGCCAGAAGGTGATCCCTTTGTGGCGCCTGCTTGCTAAAGCAGTTGTAACAAAGCACAGGTATTTTGGGCTGTTTTTCTTATTCTTTCATATATCATTACTTATTCTTTCATATATCATTACAGTGTTGTGCCTAGGCCACACCACTGCACCATTCCCGCGATTTTCGCAGCAATGTCCCGCTAGAAATAAATTGCCATGGGCTATTTGGCGCGCCCTGAAAAAATCGGCAAATTTTTAAATTCAGTCCATTTCAGTCTGTTAGTTTCTTTAACAATGATACGGACAATGATAAGGGAGGTAACTAAAATGGGACTAAAAGGAGGCATTACATTTTCCAACAATTATTGCACTACTAGTCGTAAATTGTCATGTAAACCAGTCAGAGCCATCAAGATGGCAAAGAAGCAGCTGCAAATCACACAGTTTGTTGCTCATACTACCAATAATATGACATCTGAGGCAGCAGAGAGTGTTTTCGCTCTGCACTTTCGTCATCAAAAGATGCAAAAATCAGATATTAAAACTTATCAAGCGGTCAGATCGCCATTGAAAAAGAAAGCAGAAACAAAAGATAGGCTGTTCAAAAACCTTTTATCTGTTAACAGTCCATGTACCCCAGAATTTCTAAATGTCTCCCAGAAAAGAAAGGAGGCAGCCACATGTGTCCCTTAAAGTTTCAGACCTAGGCACAACACTGCATTACAAACTGCAAGCATAGCTCCAGATAAGAGGTGATATCACATAATATTTTTCTTATTTCTCCATGAAACGTATGTTGTGGGTTCTCATTAGAAGCGCCTGAGTGTTACGTTTCTAAAGAGTATCCATAATGTATAATTTCATGGACAAATAAGAAAAATATCAGTAATGTTTTTGCTAAAAAGAGCACTTAATCTGGAGCTAAAATAATTCAAAACTCATTCACACAAATTTTGTTGTTTTTTTTTTTTTAATACTCATACAAAAAGTTCAAGACTAGTTAAATGGCAAATACAAATGTCACAAGTGAAGACAGCGGGAAGGCTCTGATTCCTTGGATATTAAATAATGAAAGCTGACTGTACATTTTTAGGTGAGAAAGCATCTCATCTAGATTTGTGCTTTGATCTTGGCAGAATAATTTTGCTGACATGCCGGCTGATCAAGGCATTTGCTTACATACAAGTTCCAAAAATCCCTTTGCTCATGTGGCAAATCCAAGCATATCGTAATAACCCTAAGTATTGGGACAGAAAGGCCTTTGCAAACAGTGTAGACCCAGATCAAAGATGCCGCAGAATGCGGCATCTGATCAGGGTCTATACTGTTTGCCACACATGCAGCAATATTTTAGACACATCAACTGGTAGTAAAATTGCCTATCTGACTATCTCAAATTTTTGGACAAAAAAGTATTTAGGACAAAAAAGTATGGTAAGTGGATAAGGTGTCCCAATACTACCACTAGTCACATCATAATTACGATAATGTCCTAAAATTTCCGGCAACCCAAAGTTTCTGACAAAATGGCCTAAGCACACTGTGCAGACCCAGATCAGACTGAAAGAGCAGTCTGATCAGGGTCTACACTGTTTGCCATTCCACTAAGTATCTTAAATACAGCTGCATAAAATGCAAAATGTAGGCCAAAAAAGTATGGAATAAAGTGTTTGAAATTTTAGGACAGTAACCGTTGACTGCAGATGCAAAGATTTATCAGGATCTTTGTTGTCCATATACCGTATTCGACCTAATTACCGCACAGTGCGCTTAGGTTTTTCAAAATATGACTCTACTTACTAAGGATACCCTTAAAAACAAATATCAGCAAAGGCCTTATTTGGTGTTTATGCAAGTTTTTTTTTTTGGTTTTTTTTTCTGATTTTCTTTATTAAAACATATGTTGTGGGTACTCATTTGAATTGCATCGACAAGTCGATGCAATTCAAATGGGTACCCACAACATATGCCTTTATAAAGAAGTAGACAAAAAGTACACTGGCTATAATTTGAAGACTATGGAATTGCTTGACTTTGCGCTTATAGGAGTATGTGCGGTAATTAGGTCGAATACGGTATGCAACCTGAGACCCAGTTTCTTATGGCATGACTCTACTGGCATTTTCTACGTTCAGTTACAAATTGTGCTAGATAAGGCACTTTTTTCAACCAAAAGGTATTGATATTTTACTAGCCGTACTTCTCCACGAAAACAAATCTTACGGGTACCAATTAGAAGTGCCTCGAGTTGGAGGAGGTCTTTCTAATAAGTACCCACAACATGTTTTTGTATTGAAATAAGAAAAATATTTCTCTGATACGCCTTCTTATCTAGAGCTGTAATATTCCGCTGTTAAGACCACTGGAAATTAAGACCACTCCGCTATTAAGAGCAGCTTTTGCCCATCCAATATAGTTTCTTTCTAATTATTCTATATTCAATATTAAGACCAGCCCACTATTAAGACCACTTTTAGGCTGCCTCAATGGTGGTCTTAATTTGGATATATAATGGTCAGGTCTTTTCACCTATACACATAAAGGCAATCTATACACGGATATTGACATATGTACTTTTTCATTTACTAAAATTGCTGGTTCCAGTCTTTGCGAAAAGTGCAGGACTGCCTGACAAAAGTGGCCTGTGAATCTTAGCAAACAAAATAATAATCTGACAACAAATATGCCTTCAGTCCTGCAGATACTTATCTGTCCTGCAAAAGATTATAGTCTGTCTGACAGCTGTCCTGCATCAGTAGAAAAGATTTCACGAAGACTGTGGTTCCACTTACCTGTTCCTCTTCACAGAGTTTTGATAACAAAAACACAAGTGGGTCCAAATCTCTGACACTGAAAAGTAGAGAACAGGAAGTATTGTATTTATCCTAAATATTTGGATACATAGATTCATTATCATAAGGCATATTTTCAACCAAAAAGTGTCCGTATTCATTTTTAACCCTCCATGAAAGCCTAGGCTGTGGGTAGTCAACAGAAGAAACTTGGCAAGGCACTTCAAATGATTTCTTTTCAGGTATGGCAGGGGTATGTGTGTGTGGGTGGGTGGGGGGTGGGGAAAGAGAATGTAAAGGCTCACATAGCTCCTCATAAGAAGCTTTTTTCAATCCAAAAATATTGATATTTTTCTAATTTCGCCACAAAAACATATGTTGTGGGTACTCATTAGAAGCGCCTCACTGAGGTGCTTCTAATGAGTACCCACAACACATGTTTTTTTGGAGAAATAAGAAAAATATTTACCTGATACCAAATCGTATCTAGACCTATAGGCTCAGGCAACAGTATTAAGGTCATTTGAAGCAGGTCAGTTTAACCACACTTTTCCTGGGCAGGTTTCGTCCTCAAAGTGATTAACACTTCTAATGAATACACACAACAAAGACATAACTTACACTACATTTTCAGGGACCAAGCCATAAGGAAATTAGGAAGATAATGATTTAGTATTTTACATCCTTTTTAACATTATTTTAGTCATATTCAGATGATGAAAAGATGATAATAAAAGGCTCTGTACAATGAAATGCTGCAGTCATGATTCTGCCTCCTGACAGACTTTGTGATCCAAAGTGAGTAGTGCTAACCACTTGGCAACCCGTCAACTTCCAATTAGGGAATAGAAACATTTTCTCTGATTTGCTGGGACCTTGTGATTCAAAATCAGCAATGCTATCCATTCAGCATCTTTTATTTACTCAGCTCCTTCAGCAGCTTCACTCTCAAAGAAGAACAGATTCTACATTTGCAGGATTTAAGGCATCAAACAGACAGCTAAGTTTTTCTATCAGATTCGATTTTATTGAAATATCATATACATTTTCATCAGATATGGTGTTATGATTGTCATAGTTCCAGATAAGGCACCTTTTTCTGCCGAAAAAAATCAATATTTTTCTTCTTTCTCCCGTAAAACTTATGTTGTGATTCTCATTAGAAGTGCCTCACTGAGGCACTTCTAATGAATACCCACAACATATGTTTTAATAGAGAAATAAGATAATTATTAATCCTTATCCTGCTGTTCACTACAACCCCTACCTTTGCAAACAGTGCAGATCCAGATCCGATGGCTTCTGAAGATCTCAACATTATATGATGTAATCTGATTGGCTGATAGTCAGAAATGGGTGTGACTAATTAAATTATTCAGCAGGATAAGAGTTAAGTGAATAACCCCTCTTTTCTAGAGCTGTGTTGTAGCATATAAAACATCAAATGTCTAAGTATTTCCATCAGATTTGAATTAACTGGAACATTTTCATCAGGTATGACACTATGACTGTTATCTCAATGCAATGAGACTGTGTGAAGCTGCACTTACTTTCTAGATTTCAACTCATCGTACTTGGCAAGAAACTCAATCGGTGTCTTGGAGGACTCAGCAATCTTCCTCTTTGCTTGGTTTGCTGAAACCTAAAAACAAAATCAAACAGGAGAAAAATAAATCATTCTGGTCTGTCTTCCTGTTACTACATACCGTAAAGTCCACATACAGTCCAGACTATAAGGATCCTAATTAAATCAAAAATGTATACAGCTATAGATTTTAGCTCCAGATAAGGCATTTTTTTTCAAATGAAAATTACTGATATTTTGCTTATATCTCCAGGAAAACCTATTTTGTGGGAACTCATTAGAAGTGCCACAGCAAGGCACTTCTAATGAGTACCACAACATATTTTTTCATGAAGAAATAAGAAAAATCTTATATGGATACCATCCCTTATCTGGAGCGATGACAGATTTTATTTAAAAAAAAATCTGTTCCGGTTTTAAGAAGATGTGATAAAAATAAAATGTAGCTTCTATCATGTATACAAGCAAATGCTGACAATGCAAAATGACTGATGACAGATGCCTAACAACAAGTGATCCTTAAAGCTCAGACTTAGGCTCAGGAGAGCTAAAAAAGGACAAAAAATTGTGAGCTTAAGGCAGAAATGTAAAAGGCTAAGGTACGACCCAGCTAGCATTCTTTATAAATCTATAGCGGGCCGTTATCGGCCCGTCTGCTTACCCAACACAATCTTGTGAGAAAATACATGCAGGAATCCAGTGTTTTCTCTTTGTCCCTATAAAAAGTAATACTTTAAGGACATATATTCCCTTTCAGATACAAATGTATAGAGATCCTAAAATGGGGACAAATTTGAAAATTTGGGATCTAAATGACCATTTTTTTGTGCTAAGGAAAACCCTGTTCTAAATGAAACATACTTCATAAAGTTATCTGCTGGTATTTGAACACAGAAGACTAGATGTTAACCATTGTCCTGCTGAAACCGGATATACCCTGCATTTGCAAACAGTGTAGATCCAGATCAGTTGGCTTCAAAGAAGCCAACTGGTCTGGATCTGCACTGTTTGCCATTCAGTATGTGAATTTATATCAACTATCTGGATCAAATAATCTGATTGGCTGAAAATTTGGAAAGGACGTGACCTCTTAATTTATTCAGCAGGACAAGGGTTAAACTGAACTTGACCAACTCATTTGATTAGACTGCATAGATGCAAAGGCAGTAACAGCAGGATTCATTGGTATCCTAAAACTTCGAACATTTCATTTTTGGTCTTAACTTTGTTTTTTATACAGTTGTTTCTCAAAGTACTCGAATGGCAAACAGTGTAGACCCTGATCAGACTCCTCCTTCAGGAGCAGTCTGATCTGGGACTGCACTGTTTGCATATGCCATTTTGTGAGAAACCTTGGTGTATGAAATTTCAGGACAGTTACCTTACTAATTGAATGTCTATACTTACATTAGTCGTGATGTATGGAGTTGTATTCTTCAGTAACATGTCAGTATAAACCTCTGCCCCGACTGTGTCAGTTGAGCGTATCCTTGAAAAGTAAAACATCAGTCATTATATACGGTCAGGGGTCTAACTTGCCAACATAGCTTGAGATAAGTGTTTTTTTGTTTTTTTTTCTTTCAACAAAAAAGTATTGATATTTTTCTTGTTTCTTCATGAAAATATAATTATGTTGAGGTACTCATTAGAAGCACCTCACCTAGGTGCTTCTAATGAGTACCCTCAACATATGTTTTCGTGGAGTAATAAGAAAAATAATATGTGAATACCCCCTTTGACCTGGAGTTATTTTGCCAAAGTTATTTTTCAAAAAGAACTTTACAAATATGTACATTGTATATCTTTAAAACATTTTATGAAAATATCTTCTCAGAGTTATTCTTTCTAATACTCAGAAACTGACCAGATTTGACAGCAAAATGTACAGATATAAATTCTGTATTTCAGCAAAGACACAACAGCTATTATAGGTTCTCACTAGGACTTTGAAAATAGGAGTCCCTGAGCCATTTCCTCTAAAAAGAAACAGTACCATAATGTAATTTTGCTTAATTTCTCTGGAAAATAGGAGTTCAAACCACCAAAATATCCAGGACTTCCTATTTGGGGTTAATGAGAACCCTGGATCAATTTACAATATGTGTTTTTATAACTCCCTTTTGATAATCTCAAAAATAAAATTACCAAATATATACTAGGCACAGGACTTGTTGAGGAGCAGTATTTGATAATTCTGGAATGTTGTGGGTGCTCATTAAAAGCACCTCAGTGAGACACTTCTAATGAGTATCCATTGTTAACGTATGTTTTTAAGGAGAAATAATAAAACAATATCACAGAATTATCATTAAATACCCTCCTTAACAAGTCCTCTGATGCTAGCAACAATCGGAGGTTTGTATTAAATTGGAAAATACATGTAGAAAAAGATTTAACATTCAACAAACAAAACTTTAAAACACCCAAAAATTTAGAAAAAAAAAAAAATACAGAAGAAACTAAAATCTTAAATCCCGAAATTCTGAACAATGACCTTTTCACAAAAGTGAATTTCTAAAAATTCAGGCAGTATTCTACAGACCATGATCAAAGTGTACTACGGTAAATGTCCTAAAATTTTATACATAAAGGTTTTTGACAAAATGGCACATGCAAACACTGTAGACTCAGATCAGACTGCTCCCTCAGGAGCAGACTGGCCAATCTACACTATTTGCCATTTCACCAAGCATTATAAAAAACAAATGCATAACAAGAGCTTCGCAAGCAGGGCATCATATGCCCATGGCAAGTAATCAGATGTAGCACCTAAACCGACACAGAATAGGAGGGGTTTGCCCTAAACGAAAAGTTTACAGATGGACAGACAGACATAACTCTTAATATTTGGTGGACTGTAACCTTGAAACAAAATATGCTGCTTCACATCATGGTCTAACTATAAATCACTTCTCAACTTGATGGGATGCAGACTGTAGGAAATATTTGGTGGACTGTAACCTTGAAATGGTATGTGCTGCTCCACTTCATGATGTAAAGTTTTACCATGTTTCAGCTTGATCTAATTAACCTATAGGAGTTAGCTTATGAATTTTCAAAGTGGTATTACTGCTTATATGTTGTGGACTTCAACCTAAAACCAATATGTGCTGCTCCACATCATGGTCTAACTATAAATCAAGTTTCAGCTTGACCGTATGTAAACTCTGCTATTATCTGGTGGACTGTTACCTCGAAAAAATATGCTCTGCCCCACATCCTCTATTGTGCATTTACAGTTACCACTGCTTACAATATTTATTGAAGGTAGCTATTCGGGTGGTGTTTACCTGTTTATTAAAATGGACTTGGTCTAACATTATAAACAATCAGTGACGTCACTGTCAACTTATCCACCGATAACTCTGTTCATATTTGGTGGACAGGGACCTTGAAACATAATGCACTGATCCACATCAAGGTCTAACTATAAAGTTTCAAGTGGATCTGATGTTAACTGTACGAGTTAGCCGGATACAAAAAGTTTACAGAAATTTTCAAAGGGGCATAACTCTTTTTAACATTTGGTGGACTGCGATCTCAAAACAATATGCACTGCTCCACATCATGGTCTAACTATAAATCAAGTTTCAGTTCAATCAAATGTAATCTATAGGAGTTAGCCGGAAACGAAATGTTTACAAACATTTTCAAAGGGGCAAAACTCTGTTAATATTTGGTGAACTGTAACCTCAAGACAGTATGCGCTGTTCCACAGTAAGGTCTAACTATATATCAAGTTTCAAGTGGATTGATGTAAAATATTAGAGGAGTTAGCTGGATACAAAAAATTTACAGAAATTTTCAAAGGGGCATAACTCTATTAGCATTTGGTGGACTGCAACCTCGACACAATATGTGCTGTTCTAGATCATGGTGTAACTATAAACAGTGCTTGCATTAAGGGAAGTCTGAGAGTCAGAGACTCCCAAAAACTGCCCTGGGACTTCCAATAATCAGTGTCAGGAAGTCTTGGACTCCCAACTTTTAAACATACCTCACCATTTATATAAAAGGTTTGAGAATGAATTTGTACTTTTAACTTCAGAATGGCAGTTTTACTTCCTAAATGGAATTTAAGAATATTTAGGTTAAATTTCTGGAAGTAAGTAGAAAAGTTTAATAAGCTGGACTTCCAGATCATGGACTTTGGAAGTCCTGGGACTTCCTCATTTAGAAAGTTAGAGCAAGCTCTGTATAAATCAAGTTTCAGATTGATCGAACGTAATCTATTGAACGAGTTAGCCGGAAACAAAATGTTTACAAAAATTTTCAAAGGGTCATACCTCTTTTAATATTTGGTGGATTGTAACCTCCAAATAATATGAGCTGCTCCATATCAAGATCTTAATATATATCAAGTTTCACTTGAATGGATGCAAACTGTATGAGGAGTTACTGGTAGCCAGAAACGAAATGTTTACAAACATTTTCAAAGGGATATAACTCTGTTAATATTTGGTGGACTGTAACCTTGAGCAAATATGCGCTGATCCACATCATAGTCTAACTATGTCAAGTTTCAGCTTGATCAGATGTAAACTGTAGAAGGAATTATCCTAAAACAAAATGTTTACAGATGGACAGACAGACGGATGTTCTATCATTTTGGGTTTAGGAGCTACCTCAATGTTGAATTTCCATAGAGATTTAGGGGCTATTTTTGGGATTTAGGGGCTAGTAAATGTATTTTAAATGAAATAAACCTCAAAATATCTCATAATTATGTCCAAAATAGCCCCTAAACTTCGGATGTTGCCAGGACAGGTGAATGCCGAGGGGAATAAAATAATATGTCCCGTTTTTCAAATGGACATATAACAAGAATTCCGCGGAAGGCGTCATCGCACCTGCTGGCGCAAAAGTCACAGGAGCCTCAATCAGAATGTGGTTATTAAATAAGTTTATTTCATTCTCAGCAGTGCTTACTTGGAAAACTGGGTTGAAAAAAATGTAGACAAAGTGCCTAGTGGGGCACATATATTCCAGGCCAGTCCCATTCCCTCTAATGGCTATATCTTCAGCACTGACTTTTCGTATCATACAGCCCAATGATAATGGAACGTTGACGTAAAATGTGTAAAAGTCACTGGAGCATGAAATATAGGTCAAGGTCACAGGTCAAGGTACCTGCTAATTCAGTACATCAAGGAGAAGCACAATGCAAGGTATGGTGGTTGTAGGCCTTATAGTTGAGGAGTTATCAAACATCAACATAAAATGTGTCAAATATAGGTCAAGGTCGCTGGGTCAAGGTACCTGCCAAGCCAGGGCAATGAGGAAGCACTATGCAAGGTTTAGTGGTTGTAGGTCTTATATTTGAGGAGATACCGAACATCAATATAAAATGTGTCAAAGTCACTGGAGTGCACAATATAGGTCAAGGTCACCAGGTCAAGGTACCTGTCGAGTCAGTACATCAAGAAGAGGTGCTATATAAGGTTTGGTGGTTGAAGGCCTTACAGTTGAGGACATATGGAAGGGTGACCTAAAAGGTGTAAAAGTCAATGGAGCATGAAATATAGGTCAAGGTCACCCAGTCAAGGTACCTGCAGAGTCCGTATATTGAGGAGAAGCACTATACAAGGTTTGATGGTTGTAGGCCTTATAGTTGAGGAGATATTGAACGTTGACATAAAATGTGTAAAAGGCACTGGGGCTCAAAATATAGGTCAAGGTCACCGGGTCAAGATACCTGCCAAGTCAGTACATATAGGAGAAGCACTATGCAAGGTTTGGTGGCTAGAGGTCTTACACTTGAGGAGATCTGGAACGTTGATGTAAATTATGTCAAAGTCAGTGCAGCCAAAATATAGGTCAAGGTCACCAGGTCAAGGTATCTGCTAAGTCAGTACATTGAGGAGAAGCACTTTGCAAGGTTTGATGGTTGTAGGCCTTATAGTTGAGGAGATCTCGAATGTCGGCGCAAAATATGTCAAAGTCACTGGAGCGCAAAATATAGGTCAAGGTCACCGGGTCAAGGTACCTGCCAAGTCTGTACATCTAGAAGAAGCACTATGCAAGGTTTGGTAGTTGTATGCCTTATAGTTGAGAAGATCTGGAATGTCAACGTAAATTGTGTCAAAGTCAATGGAGCGCAAAATATAGGTCAAGGTCACTGGGTCAACATATCTGCCAAGTCAGGAGATCAGGGAGATGTGTCATGCAAGGAATGATGGTTGTTGTAGAATTATAGTTGATTAGAATACTAACTTAGACGTAAATGTCGAACTTCGATATAACAGAACTGTTAAGAGACAGACGGACGGACGAACGGACAGACGAATGGAAAAGCGGGCACCTATGTCGCAAAGTCAGGAGGTCAGGGAGATATTTCATACAAGGTTTGATGGTTGTTTAGTCTTGTAGTTGATTAGAATACTAACTTTGACATAAATGTCGAACTTCGACATAAAAGAACTGTTAAGAGACGGACAGACAGACAGACGAACAGACAGATGAATGGAAAAGTGGGCACCTGTGTCGCAAAGTAGGGAGGTCAGGGAGAGGTTTCATGCAAGGTTTGATGGTTGTTTAGTCTTGTAGTTGATTAAAATACTAACTTTGACATAAATGTCGAACTTCGACATAAATGTTGACAGACGGACGGACGAATGGACAGACATACCAAAAAGCGGATGCCTATGTTGCAAAGTCAGGAGGTCAGGGAGATGTTTCATGCAAGGTTTATTGGTTGTTTAGTCTTGTAGTTGATTAGAATACTAACTTTGACATAAATGTCGAACGTCGACATAAATGTTGACCGACGGACGGACTGACGGACGGACGGACAGAAAATCGGACGCCTATATCGCACCCTGCTACAAGCAGGTGCGATAAAAAGCAAAATTTAGGCCAAAAATTTATAGTGTGAATTAAGTGTTCAAAATTTTAGGACTTTTACCATACTCAATACTCACCCAAGCTGGTTCATCAACTCGCTCACATGATGGTGAACCTTGAACTCATTCATTTTCTCTACTGTTTATGGATAAACCTGTCAAATATATATATATATAGCCAATGTTAATAGTATTTAACACAAGCACCTCACTGAGGCATTTCTATCGGCAGAATATGTTGATAAAGAGTAAAGAATAACTTTTCATAGGTCTAGATATCAGGTAAATAGTTTTCTTATTTCTCGACAAATAAGCTTCTAATGAGTACCCACAATATATCATTTTTTTCGATGAAAACATATGTTGTGGGTACTCATTAGAAGCATTTTGCTGAGACCTTCCTTTGTTTTCGTCAAGAAATAAGAAATATATAGATACTTTTTGATTGAAAAAAAGCACCTTATCAAGAGCTATGACGTTTTGTTGAAAAAGTACCCTATCTAAGGGGTACCATAGCTCCAGACATTACGAAAACACACCTGTTCAAGTATACTGAAAATTTTACCACCAAAAAATGAAAATTTTCAAATAAATATTCTCCATATTTCTGCTCAAACCATAGATTGTGGGTACTCTTTAGAACCGCCTCGCCGAGGTGGTTCTAATGAGTACCCATAATCTATGTTTTTAGCAGAAATAAGAAAATTAATATATACCCCTGTAAACCCCACTTTTACTATAAAACATTGGGGTTTAAGGGGGTCAAAATTATATAGGTATCTTTTCGTAATGTAAGAGGGGGTCTCCAGAATATACTTATTTCTCCAAGAAAACATAATTTGTGCTGAGGCACTCCTAATGAGTACACACAACATATATTTTTGTGGAGATATAAGAAAAATATAAGTACTTCTCTGTTGAAAAACAGCTTTGGAGCTATGTGATACAACAGATAAATCTGGGCCCACTTGTTCAAAGCATCACTAGCTTAACTATCTTGTTGACTATTGTAGCTAAGGCGTTTTATCCCCACATTTAAAAAAAACAAACAAAAAAAAAAGCGATGGGGATATTGTGAACACCTCCATCCGTCTATCCGTCCGTCCATCACGCTAGCTCCTCCTAAACCACTGAGCAGAATTCTAACAAACTTGCTACATCACTTCCCCACATGGTACGGGTGTGCAAGAACAACATTATTTTTCTGTGCCTCCATCTGTATGCATGTCCTTTTTCCATCCATTTGTTCATTATGCTATCTCCTCCTAAACCACTGGGTAGAATTCAATCAAACTTGCTACATCACTTCCCCTCATGGTAAGGGTATGCAAAAGCAACATAATTTTTCTGTGTGTCCGTCCATGCATCCGCCAGTCATGCTATCCCATCCTAATCCACTGGGTGGAATTCAACCAAACTTGCTACATCACTTCCCATTATGGTAAGGCTTGCGAGAGAAACATTATTTTTCCCTGCGTCTGTTCCATGTGTCCGATGTTTGTCCATCTGTCGGCCAGAGCAACAGATAATTCTGGGCGCATTTGTGTATTTAACCCCATCAAAATTTAATCCATTGGTTCAAATCATATTTTCATTTTTCGGTTTGAGTAAAGATACTCCCCAAAATGAAAATTAATTTGGTAAATTTAATCAAAAACAGAGAGAAAGAGCACAAAAAAGCCTGAATTAGGTATTTAAAACATGGTATTTCATTATACCCTTTTAATTTTAAAATAGTTATTGTCATAGGAAGAATAAAAACACCTATTATGTGCAGTAATCATAATACAAAATAGTAATCATGTGCTTTTCTGGCCTTGAAACTTTATTTTTCACCCTGAATTTGGAAATAATTGGGTACTCTGTCAAATCAATTGGGTATCAATACCCAAGTTTTTCAAAACAAATGAGTATTTGCTCAAAACATATGGGTATTTTACTCGGATACTCCCCTTATCTCTTGCCCTGCTGTCCGTCACGCTATCTCCTCCTAAACCATTGGGCAGAATTCAACCAAACTTGCTATATCACTTCCCCTTATGGTAAGGGTGTGCAAGAGCAACATTATTTTTCCGTGAGCCTGTCCTTCCATATGTTCGTCGTCCATCCATCTGTCCGTCATGCTATCTCCTCTCTCCTCTTTACCGTTCGGCAGAGCTGATTGTCTGGTGAAAAAATAAACATGCTCAATGAAATATTTCATGGAGAAATTCCTCATACACTTTCGCATATACCTATATTGATGTGTATTTGCTATTTGCAAGTAGGGCTATCACATTTAAACATGTAATTGGGAGCATTTCATGTCTGCCTAGAAAACAATTACAAAACTGACTGGCTGTTTACACTAACACATGACTTAAATATGCATGATCAAACAAATGATCAAACAAATGGCATCATTAAAATTTTACATCATAGTAATTGTCACTTCCTTTGTTCTTGCACTCTTTCACTATTCTTAGTATTTCCGATCCCCAGTTTGGCAGGATTTTACTGTTGTTGACAATCAAGGCAAGAAGGAAGTTTTGTACTTTGGAGACAGCACCAGAACTATTATTTTGTCAAAATGAAATTGAATTAAAGTTGAATAAACGTTTCTTTTACTGAATTTAAATCTAAGGCCCACTCATCCCAATCACCATTGATACGGTTAAGAAAGCTATCTCACAGATGAAGATGGGCAAAGCATCGCGCCCATCAGGCATAGTGGTGGAGATAATACGAGCAGCCGGTGACATGGGTGCCTCCATGATCCATGACTTCGCAGCTGCAATCATTTGCGATGGCAAGGTACCCTCTGACTGGGCGCAGAGATTCATTGTCTGCCTCTACAAGGGAAAGAGGGACACACTGGAAAGGGGCAACTACCACGGTCTCAAGCTGACAGAGCAGGTCATGGAAGTCCTATAGAGGATTGTGGACAGATGGTGTCAATCGACGATTCCCAGTTTGGCTTTGTCCCAGACAGATCGAGGCACAACAGATGCAATCTTTGTTGTCAGGCAGCTGCAAGAGAAGTATCTAGCTGCCAACAAGAGACTGCATGGCTTTCATAGACCTTGAGAAGGTGTTTGATCAAGTACCTGTAAGGTCATCCGGTGGGCACTGAGAAAACTTGGTGTGGAGGAGTGGATAGTGTAACTGGTGCAGGGGATGTATGCAAATGCGTGGAGCCGTGTTGGTGAGGGGTACAGTGAAGAATTTGAAGTGAAGGCTGGTGTTCACCAAGGCTCAGTACTCAGCCTGCTGCTCTTCATCATTGTGCTTGAAGCCTTATCATAAGAGTTCTGCTCTGGGATCCCCTGGGAGGACCTCTATGCCAACTGTTATGAGCCAGGCGTAACGAGAAAGAAATGAAAGTCAAACCAGCAACAAGCTTTAAATTATTAACAATATTTATTCACAAAAAAAAAAATAAGATAAGATTCAAAACAAAAGAATGTAAGTTAACAGTACCTTTCAAGTTTATGTCACAAAGTCTCTCAAAAATAATCCACAAGAATTTATAAAACAAATCCTTTGAATATCAGTTTCTGATCCCACAATTTAAAGTTCCTGAATTCAGAATTTAAGTCCAGAATGAATAAAATATTAAAGTAATCCAGTATAGAATAATTTCCAGTGAAAGTATACAAAGATGCCCAGATGAAATTCTTCTCTCCTTATATAATATCAGAGAACGTTCTAGAAAAAGAATTTACTACAAGCATCTCTTATTTTCTAGGTTCCTTCAGGAAACTTCTAAATCTTCCATGACATGCCAAAAATAACTCAGTCCAGAATCAAGGCTGTAAACATCATGTTATTGTAAACATGTTGTTCTAGAAAGTTATTTTTGGAAACATAATAAATAAAGCTATTTATGGAAACATAGTAAACATGTTGTTTAAAACAACTGAACACCCTGTTATATAACACAATGACCTTGTTATCATCGCCGAATCGCTTAAGGAATGTGTCAGGAGGCTCTTGACTTGGAAAGAAGCAATGGAGAAGAAAGGACAGAGTAAATGCAGGAAAGATCTGCGGTACGGGGCTGGACCTCCTGCAGAGTTCAGGCATGTTTCCATGCACCGTCTGTTGCACTGGAGTGGGCAGCAACAGCATCTTCTGCAATGGCTGCAAGCACATGGTATACAAGAAATGCAGTGGGCTCAAGCGCTTGACAAAGGACCCTGACTACAGATGTACACAGTGCCAAGGAACTGCACGCCCCTTGGACGGCAGACCACAGAAGGAAGTCCAGGTTGGACCTGATAAGCTGGAGGTGGTAGCTTCCTTTTGCTACCTAGAAGACATGCTCTCAGCAGCAGGTGGTTGTGAACTTTCAACCACAACACGTGTGAAAACCGCCTGGAAGAAGTTCAAGGATCTGCTACCAGTTCTCTCTTCATGCCACCTCTCAAGACACGTGGACGTCTGAGACTTGGCCATTGACAAAGCCAAACCTCCAGCATCTGCAGCGAAATGACAGGCCAATGATCAGACAGATCAGCAATGTCAGGCCACAAGACACTGTCACCACCAGGTCCAGTGAGCTACTTGTGGGGCTTGGCATTGAGGATCTGGGCCTCATTCTGAGAGAAGGCTCCACTGGTATGGACATGTGGAACGCTCCAGTGGTGCAGTGAAGACAGCCTTTCATATATAGGTTGAGGGAAAGCATGGGCCTGAGAGGTCCAAGATGACATGGAAGCAGCTGACAGATAGGGACTGCAGAGAGTGGAAGCTCTCAGCTATCAACTCTCATGATAGACATACCTGGAGAGCTTGTGTAAGATCTGCCATGCATGCAGCAAGCCAGCTATCTGGAAGGGGGCCCACTGATGTGGATGTTGGCCCTGTCCCTGCATGTTAATCAAAAAATCAGATTATGATGATGTTGTAATGCAATCACAAAATGTTGTTTCTGAGACGTTCCCTCAATATGTGCTCCAATCAGAAATGGGTAAATCCAATACACAGTACAGGGGCATCTTCAAAGTAATTTGCAATTACACAGCTAGCTGTGTAACGTGTTAATTCTACATGTATCTCTCCAGGATTTTCTCCAAATGCAAATGACTGAATGCTACAGCATGTTGGCAGAAACATATCTTCCCATGATGGAAAGTTAAAACAAGTAAATAGTTAGAATTAATTAACACCGATTCACTCTTCTTGTCAGGGTTCAAGCTGGCTCAGAAATTTAGAGAGAAGTGACTTCTCCCTCCAGACAAAACAGGGAGGTTTTATTGGATGAGGGAGAAGTCAAGACTCGGTTTACCTATCACCTTACTGAACGCGCGACATTCAGGACTCTCGACTCACTTTACCGCAATGTCTTGGGAATTAACAAATAAGGAAACAAATTTTACAGTAGACATGTTCATTCTTACTTCTAAACCAGTTAAATGATGCAATGTAACACAGATGTAAATAGGGCAAATGCATTACATCTGGACACATAAGTTCATTCATATTTTCTTTTTTTTGAAACTGACAATCCTTTTCAGAAGATCCATTCGAAACATCAAGATCTGTGGCTTGACAAGTAAGCTATAAATCATATCATATATATCATCATATCATAATCGGATTTTTTATTAACGTGCAGGTACAGGAGCAAAATCAACATCAGTGGGCCCCCTTCCAGATAGCTGGCTTGCTGCACGCATGGCAGATCTCACACCTGATCTCCAGGTATGTCTATCATGAGGGTTGATAGCCAAGAGCTTCCACTCTCTGCAATCCCTCTCTGTCAGCTGCTTCCATGTCATTTTGGGCCTCCCAGGTCCACGCTTTCCATCAACCTGTATGTCAAAGACTGTCTTGACTGCACCACTGGAGCGTTCCACATGTCCATACCATCGGAGTCTTCTCTCCTTCAGAATGAGGTCCAGATCCTCAATGCCAAGCCCCACAAGTAGCTCACTGGACCTGGTGGTGACAATGTCTTGCAGCCTGACATTGTAGATCTGTCTGATCATTGCCCAGTCATTTCACTGCAAACGCTGGAGGTTCGGCTTTGTCAATGGCCAAGTCTCGCTGGCATGGAGCATTGCGCTCTGCACACAAGAGCTGTACACATGGCCACGTGTTTTGAAGTGGTGGCGTGAAAAGAGGACTGGTAGCAGATCCTTGAACTTCTACCAGGCGGTTTTCACATGTGTTGTGGTTGAAAGTTCACAGCCACCTGCTGCTGAGGGCATTTCTCCGAGGTAGCAAAAGGAAGTTACCGCCTCAAGCTTGTCAGGCCCGACCTGGACTTCCTTCTGTGGTCTGCCATCCAAGGGGCGTGCAGTTCCCTGGCACTGTGTACATCTGTAGTCAGGGTCCTTTTTCAAGCGCTTGAGCCCACTGCATTTCTTGTGCACCCAGTGCTTGCAGCCATTGCAGAAGATGCTGTTGCTGCCAACTCCAGTGCGACAGACTCGCATGAACTCTGCAGGAGGTCCAGCCCCGTACCGCAGATCATGATCTTTGTCTTTCCTGCATTTACTCTCAGTCCTTTCTTCTCCATTGCCTCTTTCCAAGTCAAGAGCCTCCTGACACATTCCTCAAGCGATTCAGCAATGATAACAAGGTCACTGGCATAGAGGTCCTCCCAGGGGACCCCAGAGCGGAACTCTCGTGATAAGGCTTCAAGGCAAAATAAACACATATGATATAAAAGAATTTGTTAAATAAAGTGTATGTCAACTTCTAAAGTTAGTTTTTAGCACTTTTAATGCTGTTTCTGACCAATTTTTAGCATGTAAATGGTTCATTTATGAAAAAACGGACACCTACGAAAACTAATGACCTTGATGAAAACGATCTTTGGGTCACTTAATAGGCAAACAGTTTTCCTCCAAAACTTGTTAAATCACATAAGACCTTTATTCAGTAGCATTTCTGATACATCTTACAACTTTTTTCAACAGGATGTTACCATTGCATGTTTGCTCAATTTTTACTGGATTTCTCCAAACAAAAAGTTCGTTTTGCACAAGTACTAGCTTTTTCAAAATTTGCAAAAACAGAGGGCGAAGTTTTTGTCGCCCTCTGGGCTTCCCAGGGCGACTTAGAGCCCTCTAGGGCGACTTTTTCGCCCCAGTAGCCCTGTAGCTTGACCCCTGCTTGTCTTTTTGTAAAATGATTTCAAAACTGTTTTGGGTGCACAGAATCATTTCGTGTATGACCTTCCTTGTAAATGTTTACAGATTTTTGTAAACATGACAGCCCTACTAGCAAGTTCGCTATCCATATGTTTTCACTATCAATTAATTAGTATGGAAGTAGTTTAAAAAGGTACACTGTAACACCGTTATTAGTGATCACACGTTAAAGCAGTCAGACTTAAACTTGGTCCTTACACCCCACCCACTTCTATTCTGCTGAAATTCTGTGTGCAATCCCATGAAAACAAAATTGTTATACATGAATTGTTACATATAAATAAACTTTATTTAATGAAGAAAGCTAGTCAGTTCTTCTTTTACACCCAAGAAGCCCAATTCTTTTCAGAGTAAATAAATAAATTAGTCCTTTCTGTCTGTTGAAACGGACAGACCCACAGAGAAGAGGGGCGAGCTGACCAGAATGTACTGAAAAGCCTGGAATCAGTGTATGTATGGATTAAATGTGTTCATAACCTATGATAACATCAAAGACCTTTTCGGCATTCTTCAGGGTTCATACAGGCAAGGCCAAGTCAAATTCAAGGACTTTTCAAGGACTTTTCCAGGACCAACTTTAAGTTTTCAAGGACTATAATACTTACACAAATTCGTAAAATCTGGCACTGTCATTCATTGCTTCCACATCCAGTGAAAACATTTGGGCTAAAAAAAAAACTGATAATTTCTGTTAAAATGAACTCTCTTAAAACCAAAAGTATTAAGCTGTGGTTGCAGTTTCTGTTTTCACCTGTGAAAAATTTACGAATGTCCGAGACATCACTTTTTCTTGTTTCTTATGCCCCTCTCCCTGCACCTGTGACCATAATGAACTTTCACCCATTTGTGTCCATGTCCTTATTACAAGGTTGACAGTGCGCCTTATGTTTACTGTTCGTTTCCTCTACCCAAGAATATCGTTTTTGCCACTCTCTGCTATAAACACACATTTCCTTTAAGCAGAAATAAATTCAGGGTCCAAAAAAACACACATTAAAGAACAGCAGACGCCATTTTTGTTTTTTGTTTAGTCTGGTTATTTGAATTGACCTTTTTCAGCAATAAAAGTTGGCAAAATCGCCAAGTACCAGTCTGCAAGGGAGACAATCCAAACATCAAGTACGAATCATTCGAACCTATGTGTATTCGAACTTTGTTTTTGCGCCCAGCACATTCGAACTCTTTAGTTATGGAACTCCTGCTCATCTGTCTTTACGCGAAACTTGCCGATTTTTTTAGGAACTTTACTTTTGATTCTCACAGAGATTTAAAATTGTCTAGAACACAAGAAAATGTGAAATTCAAGTACTTTTCAAGGTCTATGGTCAATTTTCAAGGGCTTTTCAAGACAAATTTTGTTTTCAAGGACTTTTCAAGACTGCCCTTCATTTTCAAGTACTTTTCAAGCCTGTGCGAACCCTGTTCTTTGTTTTGCTCAAGTTTCACTCATAAATGACGCGAGGGCAGTTACTGGTATTGCGGCTAGATCAAGGCTGATTGACAGCTACAGTTTAAACAAACCTTCATCCTTAAAATGCCAAGAAAACCTGCATCTGCAAATGTCATCTGTTTATGTCATCTGCTGAATATTCTTGCAAACTTTTCAAATCTATTTTTGCATACACGCAAACAGTGTGGACCCTGATCAGACTGCTCCTAGAATCTGATCTGGGTACACACTGTTTGCAAAAATGACTTAAAATCACAAGCACATGACAAAGCAGACGACAATTGTTGTGTGACTGGCAGTTTAAGGGTTAATTTAATATAGCAGCAAGCAAAAATTTGTAGCAGACATTTTGATTTTAATTATCATTATTTATTTTTCAGAGAAAATAATTCATGACATTTCACATACGATTCACATGAGATGTCAAGACTTTGTTCTCTGAAAAATAAAAGTAATTTTTTTTTTTCTGCTGCAGTCGTGATTGGCGCTTTAAGGGTTAATCCTTTATCGGTCACCAGGTAGATGGTTTGTGTTGAGGTTTTACGGCCCAGTCAACCCAATGGGGTCATGTTGAGCGCGGTCAGTTTACCTAACCACACGTTTACTGGGCAGGCTTAGTCCTCTAAGCGGTTAACCAGTATTGTGCACATTCTTTCACCAGAAACTGACAACTGCCCTTCTTGAATCAGCGGAAGGGAGAGAATGACCGTAGAAAATATTTCATGATCAATCTCCACGAAAGAATGTTGCCGACCTCGGTGGGGGTTGAACCCACGACCTCCTGGTCTCCAGTCGGGGACGGCATATCCAACTGAGCCATCGAGGCCGGCACCAGGTAGATGAGACAGATATAAAGTGCTCTGAAATAGCCAAAAGACAAGACACATGTACTACTGACAACTTTGGTAAAACAGAATGTGTTAATCGTAGAGTAAATGGTCATGGCCAATGGATTTTTTATGGCCGAGTTTCCAGGGAAAAAGGGCAAATCTTTCAAAATTGGGAGAAAAAAAAAATGCACAAAAATGGGAGTCACAGACCAATTGTGTTAAAACGGTTTCTGCATTATAAGGGACAGCTTTAAAACGGCGTTCCAGTATATGCATTTAGATGAGTAAATTCAATTGTTTAATATATACATTCACTGAAACATATATGCATGCATGCTTGTCATTAGGAATTCTAGAACAGATGTATGGATTCAGGGATAAGATTATGATGGATTGGTGGCTTGTGACCCTTTCATTATTCAAGTCAAATGGATAAGATGGAAGGCCATTTAGCATATTTAGGTAATATATTCACTGTTTACATTGCCTGCAAAAGTCTTGCACTAAGTCAACTTCATAAAAGCGAAATTAATAATCAGAGTAAGCAAAAACCAACTATTTCGGATGTGTGCGAATAATTAGACCGTACGAATCAAAATACATTCACCACGTTAAGCTAAAGATATGATGCAAATACTGTATATAATCGGAATACTATGAACAAATGATGTACCAAGAGTTATAGTCTAAATAAAAGGCATACTTAATCAGCTATTCAATCATCATAAAAATGTTCACGGTTGAAAATTTTGACATAAATCTTTGTAATATTTTGTTATTCCCGCGGACCGTCCACCATGTTTGTTCTCATCTGACGGTCACGTGATCATACGGTTTATCGACGAAAATACCACTATACTATAACCTTATTTACTTAAATAGAAAAATAACAAAGCAATTAAGAATCTGTAACCGTTTGGTCTATATCTGATAACATAAAAATGTCGTAAGATGGATATTATGCTTCCTGAGATTTTAGGGTATTACGTTACTGTGCGAGATAGGCCGAGATCTCGGTTTCCACTGTAAACATTTTTGTCAGATTATCGAGTTGGATTTACTTGGAAAATCTTAACTTAAAAGATTCGTTGAAGGCTAGACAGAATAAAGAATCTTGTATGGTACAATACTCCTTCAAAGTAACTTCTCAATAAAAAGAAATCCAATGAACTAAGGTTTTATGGAATGTTTGTAGATAATGTGATTTGGGGTGGTGGGGTGTGCACTTTTTCACAGCATTGGCAGTAAATGGTCTTCTTGGACAGTAACCTTATCGTAGTAGAGGTGACAACATATTGTATCACCAGAGTGCAGTTTGGCTGTGGGAGGCATTATTCTCTGGCAGTTTTGCAGCTGGTACAAGAGTGTAAAATTTGCAAATTTACAGTACATTGCGGTTCAGTGGTCACAATCTTCAAATACTGCTTACGCCCTCACGAGCATTTTTAGCAGGTCTGCGCGTCGTGTTATGAAAAGAAAAAGTAAAAGCATGATAGTGAGTCTATGTCAAGATGACAGGTTAAAATCTAGATCGACAAGGGGGTTGAGACACAAAAACAAATGATGGATCAACCATAGGGGGTGGGATATGGGGTTAGGGCTAAAAACAATAAAATCAGGTTAAAAGCAAGCACATGTATGTTTAGGGTTCGGGGAACTGCAACTTTCCAATTCTGCCTTGAATGAATCAAGACTTAGAGAAGTTACAGCTGTCTCTGGGAGGGTATTCCACTGAACAAAAGCCAGTGGAAAGAAGGAGTACTTATAGGAGTCCTTGCCTGTGTTAATCTGACGAAATGTCATGGAATGGCAATATTTGGATATCCAAGGAGTACGGGGCTGAATGTAGTCAGGAAGGGGCATGGCCACGAGGCCATTGACTACTTTATAAAAGAGGCAGAGACAGGCCACTGATCGTCTCTCTTCAAGGGTCTGCCAGTCCAGCTCATGCAACAATGAAGAGACGCTTCTTGTCCTGGCATAATCATTCATAGTCCAACGGGCTGCATGTCTTTGGACCATTTCAACCTTATAGGTGTTTCGTTTGGTGTGGGGGTCCCATATAGCTGAAGCGTACTCCAGCTGGGGACATACAAGGGTCTGATAGGCCATTTCTCGGACTTTAAGGGACTTTGTCTTTACATTTCTTTTAATAAATCCGAGAGAGACAGGCAAGGACTCCTATAAGTAACTCTGTCCACACGAGTGTTCCAGCTAAGGTTGCTGGATATGTCTACCTCCAAGTACCTGGCACTGGTGACCACCTCCAGAACCTGGCCATGCAGTTTGTACTCTGTATTGAAGGGGGTCCTAGAAGTAGTCACCCGTATGACCTGGCACTTGGAAGGGTTAAATTCCATATCCCACTTAGATTCCCATGCCTGAAGTAGGTCCAAGTCGCGTTGTAAGCAGTCACTGTCATGCTGAGACTCAATTGTCAGGTATATGGCAGTGTCGTCAGCGAAGAGACGCACCCGTGAGACTACGTCCTGGGGAAGGTCATTGATGTAGGCCAGGAACAAAACCGAACACAGGGCGGAGCCCTGAGGGACCCCTGATGTCACTTGGACAGAGTCTGAATTCTCGCCATCAACAACAACCCTCAACGATTCCTTTTTCTCCAAGATTCTATATGGCTTGATTCACTCAGGTGTAAACAAAAGGTGTCAGTTAGTTGGCACGTAAATCGGTAATCACTGCATGCAAGAGAAATATTTTGCTTGAGATCAGTTTAGTATAGTTGAGACCCAGCTCATCATGTTGGTAGAGGACCTCGCCTGGAATGCAAGTAAGGGAAAGCAGACAGACCTTATCTTATTAGACTTTTCTAAGGCCCTTGATAAGGTCAGCCACTCTAAACTTATCTGGAAGTTACATAATTATGGAATACGGTCTAATGTACTGAATTGGATAGGCGCCTTCCTTGGTGATTGGTCACAGCGAGTTGTCGTTGCCAGTGAGGAGTCTGATTCTGTCCCAGTGACCTCTGGAGTTCCCCAGGGGTCTGTCCTTGGGCCGATCCTGTTCCTCATCTATATCAATGACTGCCCTGAAAATATTGTGTCACAGGTGCGCCTTTTCGCAGATGATACTGCCTTGTACCTCACCTGGAGGGTGCTGACGACAGTTCCATGCTACAACAGGATTTGGATAGACTCTCCGGGTGGGAGACTGCCTGGGACATGGAATTCAACCCCTCAAAATAATATTTTTCTTATTTCTCCATAAAAAACATATGTTGTTATACACATTAGAAGCCCTTCTGCCATTTACTGCTCATGAGTGCCACAATATATGTTTTCATGGAGAAGTAAGTAATTTTCTGTTGAAAACAGTGCCTTATCTGGAGCTAAAAATATGAAAAAGCTTGGGTTGATCAAATGTGACAATTTTCAAACAAAAAAACAAACAAACAAAAAAACATGTAAAAATGCAACATTTCGGTACCAAAGTCAAAGGGAACGGACATAAAATAAAACTGAAATTCACAATGCAAATTTTTATTTTTCTGGAGAGGCTAAAATCATAGGGTTTGCTCTCCTGTAAACATAAAAATAAAAACTTTCTGACCTACATTGTAAATGAGCATTTTTCTCCCTTTTCAGATGTGGACAGCTGCCTACATGCACATAGTTTAAATAGCAACAGTGATAAAGAAGATGTTGGTGGAAAGATACCGACCAATCTTGTACCTTCAGTACTTTTTGCTGTTTGTTGATCTATTTATGAACTCCTTTATAGAACTTCTACGTTTTGAGAATGTTATCCTTCTAGTTCTGCTTGTGTGAGTATATACTATTATAGCTAAATGGCTGGTTACTTAGGAAAATCAGCAGACAATATTTGAAAATATTTCTATATATTTTTCCAGTTTTTCCTTGAAAGTTTGTGGTGCATGGACCCATGATTTTTTAACTCTTGTCCTGCTGAATAAATTAAGATGCCATACCCACTTCTAATTTTCAGTCAATCTGATTACTTGATCCGGATTGTTGCTATAAATTCACATAATGGCAAACAGTGCAGATCCAGATCAGTTTGCTTCTTCAGAAGCCAACTGATTTGGATCTACACTGTTTGCAAAGGTAGGGTATATCTGGGCTCAACAGGACAAGGGTTAATAGGGGTTTCAAAATTTCTGAGGGTGTTCAATCTGATAAAACTACCATACTTACCCTAAGTGTTTGGAGAAACAAGTCTAAGCAAACAGAGTAGACCCAGACCAGATGCCACAGAATGTGGCATCTGATCAGGGTCTACACAATTTTTTCCTCTCATCCTGCAGTTTAAGACACATTCACAGATACATGTAGTAGTAACATGAAATTTTACTAGAAGTACAAGGTAAAGAGTTACATGTAGGTGTGCGAAAATTCTTGGTAAATACAATATCAAGACAGGGCATGTCTTGTTCAGCAAGAGAAGAGTTACCCATGAAAATGAAATTTTAGTCACAGAGGGTTTGGACTGAGCCTCCCAAAGCCCTCTTGCTCTTCCCCTGAAAGTTTTCATTCAGACCATCTCATCATAAGGTTGATGTGAGTGAAATTCTAACAAAGCTCTAGGTAAGTGGAGTATCCTCACAAATATTTTTTCTTATTTCTGCATGAAGACACATTGTTGGGTACTCATTAAAAGCCTCTCGGAAAGGCGCTTCTAATGAGTACCACAACATATGTTTTCATGGAGAAATCAGAAAAATATAATATTTATGTTGATAACCCCTCTCATCAGGAGCTATGGTTTGAATACTTGAAGTGAACAGTGTGTATTATTATATAGCTCTAAATATTGAATGATTAAAAATTTGCGATAAAATCTAAGGAGCAAGCATGCTGATGTCACACGATATCGGCACACTTACATGATATTGCATGCTTATTAGAATGCCTTTGAATGACATGATATCGCACTAGTGCAAAAATGATATCGCTTTTGTAATATCAATTTCGCACTGCTGGTAGAATTGCTTTCAGACAAAAAATTTTCACAGAATTTAGTCTATCAAGCATTTAATGGAGCAAAACTATTTATAGCTATATAATAAAAGGGTTATTGCACCGATATTGGTGAATATTGTCCCTAGTTGGGATATCTATGAACACTTGCAAGCTCACGTCTTTCGATAGCCCAACTTGGGACAATATTCATCAATATCTGTGCAATAACCCTATTTTATTTTTCTGTATCAAGAATTGTGCATCTAGTTTGCTGTTATAGCAATCTTCCTGTTATTCTTCAATACATACATATTTCAAGCTGCTTTTGTTCAGTCAGAAAGTATTGATATATTTCTTATTTCTCCACAAAAATATATATTGTGGGTACTCATTAGAAGTGCCTCACTGAGGCACTTCATGAGTACTCACAACATATGTTTTTGTGTAGAGATAAGAAAAATATGTGGATACCCCATCTTATCTGAAGCTGTTGTTTGAATACTTGGGGTGTGTATTATTTTTCAGTATCCAAGACTTGTGCATCGTGTTTGCTGTTATAGTAATCTTCCTATTGTTCTTCAACACATACATATTTCAAGCTGGTCTCGTTAACATTCTCATCAACAAGTTCAAGGTTGTCATCAGCGTCACATTTGTTTACTTTGCCTTATGTGTGGGACTTCATGTATGGTATATGGTAAGTTCTTGCTTTTCAGTTCAAAACAGTTCTATAAAAAAATGGCCCAGAATCATCACCAGCAGGTCATAGCTCTGGATAAGATGGGGTTTTTTTATTTACAGTTGACTCTCGTTATCTCGACCCCTCTTATCTCGATCCTATCACTTATGTCGAACTGATTTCTAAGTCCCGATTATTTTCCCTATGTATTTATTGTATTTCAGCTTCGCGTATGTCGAACTACTTTTATGTCGACACTTAGGCTATCTCGTCCATCATTTTCAGTCCCTGAATATATTTTTCACTGTTTTTACTACCGCGTATCTCGAACTCGGACCATGACGAAGGGGAAAAAAATGTAAGATGCGGCGTCGCCGGTCTCTCAGTTAATGAAAATCGTAATAGGCCATTGATAAATAAATCAATATTTTAATTTTCCCCTTTGTCCAGGTAATTACAAACAACACAAACAATGTCTAAAATCCGTAATTATGAAATCACATGCGTGTCGAGTCGGGTTTGACACGCGGCACTCAACACCGTCTCGTGTCATTGATTTGTAAGATAAAAAGCGGCCCAGAATAGTGTTATGGAAGATTAATCAACGAAGTTTCTTTAATTTATTGTTTAGATATGCTCTTCACTACTGAGTACTGTCCGTCTGAATGATATAGCATCTTCAAGAAAAGTCAGTGCGCGGCAGGTTCCGACTCAGATCAGCCTGTATTGATCAGGCTAGCTAAGTCTGGATCTTCGCTTGTTACTCTCTTTGGTCAGGCGGTGCTCCTTGGTAAGCCGAGATAAGGCTTATGCGTGGAAAATTCGTGGGTGTGCAGGCTGATCCTAGTCACTGACAGTCGCACAGTCTTCTTATAGGTGTTGTGCACGGCCTCAAATAGACGAATCACACGTGGGTACCGATGTTAACCCTTCCGACCCTGTAGACTGGTACGGATACCCGCACAAATAGTGTAGGTCCAGATGAGACGGTTCATAACGAGCTTTCTCTGCAGGATCTACAGTTTGCCGCGCTGAGATGGTTCGTTTATGCCAGGGGAGATAATCCAAACTAGCTTACAACTGCCGCTTAACATTGTAAGCGTTTTACGCAAAAGCGGAAACTAGTCAACTAAATATCGAGTTGTCTATGCGAAGGGAGCTAATCCAAACCAGTTCATAATGTATAGCTAAAATAACCCGGAAACCAGTAATTTATTTATAGCTCATGGATATCCAAATTTGCTGGAGTATTAAAAGACAACAAGAGACGTTTGAAATTTATTATTATTAACATTTATTGATAATATTATTTCAAGAAAACCATTGCATCTCCTAAAACATACAGTAACAATGCAAACTGAATTACTCGTAAATTATTTAATTTGCCTTATACATGTGCCTTCCAAGCACATTGAGGCGAACAGTCGTCATACCTGTGACGTGACAATTTGGTTGTCTCGAACGTGACAATTTGGTTGTCTCGAACTACTGATAACTCGAACATTTTTATCAGGTCCCGTGAAGTTCGAGATAATGAGAGTCGACTGTATTTATTTTTTTGTTTTGTTTGTTGGAGGGGGGGGGGGAGGGGGGGGGGGGGGGGGGGGGGGGGGGGCGATGGTTTCCATGAAAAAGTACTGATACATGTATGTATTTTTCTTATTTCTCAACAAAACATAGTTTGTGGAGCTCAGTAGAAGTGCCATGACATATGTTTTGTGGAGAAATGAGAAAAATATTATATGGTTACCACCTCTTATCTGGAACTATGCTAGTATCCAGTAAGCCAGATTATATGTTAACCATTCTCTTGCTGAACACGACATGCCCTATCTTAGCAAACAGTGTAGATCCAGATCAGTTGGCTTCTGAAGAAGCCAATTGATTTGAACCTGTACTGTTTGTCATTAGATATGTGAATTTCTATCAAAAACCCAGATCAAGTAATTTGATTGGCTGGAAATTGGAAGTGGGTGTGGCATCTTAAGTTATTCAGCAAGGCAAGGTTAAGCATTTTGATTGCATGTGTTCATAAAAGGCCCATCTGCAACATATTGTTAATCTAGTTTTAATATGAAATAGGTGCAACCTAATGAGCAACCAACCAATTTGTGACTTTCCAAAAATAAAGTAATAAATAAATAAAAATGGACTTTTAAGTTTCAACAATTTGCGGGGTGGTGGTGAGGGTGGATGCGGGTGCATCTTATTTACAAGTATTCCTCAACAGGTTTTTTAAATTCAATAATACAGAAGCATGCATTTTTTTTAGTGATTTAAGACTGTATTAAAAGGCGGGAAAAGGCATTTTCATCCAAGTACAATGAATAAGTTCCCACTGAGTGACCTCAGTATAAGTTTAGGGGGTGACTACTTCCAGTTCCAGCATAATTTATCACGACATTCACCAATACTAAACTGAGCCAAAGCATGGCAAAATCTATGGCAACCTGTTGGTGGTTTTGTCCATTTGATTTAGATACCTGCATTTCAAATACAGATATACCTGCTAATAAACACAGATATCTTTATTTCATTGTTATTACAAATATCTCTAATTAAAATGCAGCTATACGTAATTGAATTGAGATACCTTTTACTGAAATGCAGATATCTGTACTTGAGAAATACAAATATCTCTACTTTCAATCATAACATAGAAATCTGCATTTGTATTAGAGACATCTGCATTTAAAAATACATATATCATTTCAATGAGAGATACATCTTGTGTAGCTGAAATTCAGATATCTGCATTTAAAATACAGACATCGCTCACGCCTATTCAAATATATAAAAAATTCTATCTCCAAAAACTTAAAATCTTCAGATAAAAATCTTTGATATTTTTCATATTTCTGCTCAAAACGTAGATTGTTGGCACTCGTTAGAACTGCCTCGCGAATACGCACAATCTATGGTTTTAAGCAAAAATAATGTATACCCTGATATACCCCAGTTTTACTACTATATGAAACTGGGGTTTAAGTGGGTCAAAATTATATAGGCATGTTTTCGTGATGCACATGCAGATACCTGTATTTGAAATGCAGATATCTTTATTTCTAAATTAAATACATATATCTGCATTTCAAGTACAGATATCTGCATTTCATTATAGATATCATTATTTATGGTTGAAAAAGATATCCTTATTTACTCTTACGCGTATTTTCACATGCACTGTTCCACTGGTTACAATATGTTGGGAAGCACATTTCCCGCCTCTGCAGACCACAAAAAAACTAATTAAAGATGCTCAAGATTTCAAACCATTATGTCTTTACAGTCAAATCCATCGCTCCTTTAAGAGGAGCACAAAAAAAGAGAAAGAGAATGTGTAAAATATATTTTAGGAATCTATCATGGGTGTGAGGGGTAGACAGAAAAATTCAGGCTTGCCGAGTGATGCAAGACTATGATCTCGAGGGACGGATATTTCGATCTACCTGTCACGCACGAAAGATTCTTTTTCTTGCATACTTTGTATCATATCTGAAGTCAAATCCCTTTGATTGTTGTTTGATTCTTCCATATTTTGATAACATTTCTGTGATGCTTAATGACAGCATTAACTTCAGTGATGTTAACCTTAACGATGGTGTACCTCTTGATTCCTATACAACCAGTGCACATCAAAAGCGTGAGAAATCTCAATTTTTATCTTACCCTGGATAACATCATTTTCCGTTTGTTTCTATAATCATGCAATTTTTCAGTACATGTTTTTAAGAGAACCAGTTTTTGGACAGTTCTATCACATAAAGGGCAGGTATACATGATACATTCTGGGTTGCAGAATGAAAGTTTGTTTGTGTTGAGGTTTAACGGCCCAGTCAACCCAATGGGGGCATGTCGAGCGCAGTCAGTTTACCTAACCACACGTTTACTGGGCAGGCTTAGTCCTCTAAGCGGTTAACCAGTATTGTGCACATTCTTTCGCCAGAAACTGACAACTGCCCTTCAGAATGAAGGTCCACAAGTAATTATTTAGATAACCGAATGTATGGTTCTTTAACCTGCACATGGGTACTTAATTTTCCATGCAGAAGCCAGAGAGGGCCCCAGCAAGACTGCACAGTTATTATGTCATCCCTATTGAGCCAAAGAGCCGACTCCCTGACGCAGTTGTCAGAGATTGAATATATACATTGTACTTAGAAGCTATGCGTAATCTGCCAAGGCAGATAATCGAAGGTAGGAGTGCTCGGTCGTAACAATTTGTATTTCAAAAACAGTTACCCGAGTTTCTAAAATGTACTTACATCTTACTTAAATAGAAATATATGCATTTGAAACGCAGACATCTGTAATTAAAATGCAGATATCTATGATTCAAATTCAGACATGTCCATTAAAGAACCAAAAAGAGATATATGCATTTCAAATACGTACAGTATAAATACTCTGTATTTGAAATACAGATATGTGCACTTAGTGTAGGTAGCTGCATTTAAATGCAGATACCTTTATTTAAATGCAGATATCTGCATTTTAAATATAGATATCTGTATTAAATTGATTTTAACCCAAACGAGCCACCATAAAAAACAATGAAATGACCTATAAAAAAACACTTGTCCAAATGAATTTTAAACTAGTCACAAATTATGGCAATATGTGCAAACCAATCTGTCATTCTGCGAATACAGACAGTTCTTAAGTGATAGCATTATGCTGCATTGAAATAAAACTCATCTGTAGATGAGGGAAGCAGTTACTGACAGTTCCTGGATTCACATGCAAGGTTACTGTATCTCATTTATAACAAAAGTAATCTATAAGAGAATAAACTAATTCTTTGTAAATAAGAATTTCAACAGTTAAGAATTGGATAAATAAAATGCTTCTCTTTTCTACAGATTATTTTAGCAAGAGAAAGTGAACAAATATTTTTTTTTCTTTTTTTTATTCCATAAAAGATTATAGGACTAGACTACTGATTGTGTCAAGTATAAGATAATAAGACATGACACATGTATAATTCTTTTGCCGTATGAAAGAACCGTTTATAGAAGTCTTTTCATTGCAGTAAGTGCCTTTTAACACACAGTAATAACTCAGTGATGAAACCTGATACAAATAAAGAAATGAAACTGTTCAATGGTGATTCTTACAAGAATTATCAACAGAACAGTGCTTCCATCCACTGTCATTCTATGAAACAAAAAAAAAAAAAAAAAGAGAACAATAATGGTCTGTAGTGTTCGCCTGAGCTTAACAGATTTACATACTTACATGTAATTTCGAAGTTTCACAAAACTAGACTGTTCAAGATTTTTCTATATAAATTGAACAATCTTGGTGCAAATCCACTAGACAAACTCAAACTCATCCAAGGTTTTATGACCATCCTCATTACCTGCCTGTCTGATGAACAACTTGATAACTAGAAATTGTGTTTAAAAAAAGACACTATGCCCCCCCCCCACACCCCCCACCAACCATATGCTTGCCTCTAAAGATAATACAAGGTAAAAATGGCCCAATCTACACAGGGTCATAATTCCTTAAACGTTTTTAAAAGTTAATGAGGTCAACTCCTAATCACTACGAATCTATTCATCACGTTATGAGGCGCTAGCTTCAATAGTTTTTGAGATCTTTTGCTGGCAAGGGAAAAAGTTCGAGAGATATTTTGCTGGCAAGGAAAAAATGCCCAAAGTTACAAAGGGCCATTACTCATGAAATATTTTTAGAATTTATTCAAAAGAATCAGGTTATCTACTCATCATTATCAATCAATTCAATAAGTTTCAATGCTCTAGCTCCAACAATTTTTTAAATATTCTGCTGACAAGGTAAAAATGTCCAAAATTACAAAGGACCATAACTCATGAAGTAATTTTTTTAAATTATTTCTAAAGTTAATCAGATCGTCTACTCATCACTACCAGTCTATTCATCAAGTTTCAAAGCTCTAGCTTCAATAGTTTTTGAGATACATGTAGTTTAATGAAGTCTCTATCAGCCAGACTATATTTTTGCCATATTACATATCTGGGAGTCTGAAAGAGCAGGTAACTCATGCAAGTAGTCTGATCTGGTTGAAAACTTGTGCAAGATTTATGTCCAGCTTCATTAATAGCAAGTTTGATATAGATCTGATCATAAAACAAAGTCGCTGTTGCACCCTGCTTGGACAACATTTTCACCACAATATGTGTATGGGATTTTTTGGTTGCTATAGCATCCAAGGTTTTCATTGGGTTACCATGAAAAGTGAAGCTCCACCAAAGGCATGCTATAGATGAGAAATGATTTAGATCGGCCTGCAGACTGCAGATATAACTGATTAAAGGTACTGACGGATGACTGATGGATGAAGAATGGACTACCATCCTATAAGCTCCCCATGAGCCTTCAGTCCAGGTGAGCTAAAAAAAAAGAAAAAAAAAATCTGCAGTTCTACAAAGTTTCATCACTGGACTATCTCGTGTTATTAGTATTATTTTCTTGAACTAACTCCTCCTGTAGGGCAAGTGGCCTCAAATTGTTACTTGCCCTTAAGCTGTACTCATCCTTAGTCTTATATTTGGTACTAAAAACAAACCTGTCCATAAAGTCATGGAATTTAGTTCACGTATTGAAGCAGGGTTTACTGTTGCTGTTTTGCTGCGGAATAGTAAACTCTAACAGACACCTTCCAGAATTGAAATTTTAATTTGTCAGCAGATTTTGACATCTTTTTGTGACATTTTGGAGTGACTTTTAGAACTTTGTAATTATGCTAGGTAATCCAAATTTTTCACTATTTACCCTTACTGCGAAAAATCATACCTGTCCTGTTGGGCAAGCCGTTTGATTTTTTTTCACTTGCCCTTAAAGAACATCTACTCATAAATATGAGCTGACAAGTGCAAATTTCAAGACCTAGTTATTACATGTAACAATGACACTTTCTGCAATGAAAAGATTTCATATAAACAGTTCTTTCATTTGACAAAAGAATGTCATAAGTTAGCAGTCTCAATTCAGTGAATATAGTTTTTACAATGGTAGTTCATCTACGATGTCTTTGAAGTGGGTCCATTAATATGTTGAAACCCTGCATCAGAGTTAAGCCAATGGCTTATTGAGCTCTTTCAGAGTGGCCATCCTCAGTCAGAATTAAAATTCCCCGACATTTCACTGACTTTTCCCTGACCCAATTCTATTTTTCCCTGACCAAAAAGCTGAAAATTTAATGGGCTTTTTCTCATCTTGCAGAAAATAAATGATTCATTCTATTTTAACACATATAAATATACCACCCTAATTGTTCAGTAAAAAATAAAATATTGTCAAAATTTTGGGCATTCATTTTCTAGAATGAGCATTAATTTGTAGCAATGCGGAGTGAGCGAAAAAAAAATACAAGACTTTCAGTCACTCAAAATGGATAAAATACCTGCCACAGCCTAAGGAGTTTGGGCCAAAATTAGGAATTTCCCTGACTTTCTTAGTATTTAAAATTTCCCTGATCATTTCGCAAAATTCCTTGACTTTTCCCTGACCTTGGAAGAAAAAGTAAGATTTCCCTGACCAGTGGGCACCCTGTATTTGGATTGAACTTATCAGGTCCGGTCCAGTAGTAGCCAAGTTCATTAACATGCACAAAGACAGTTCTGCTCATTATTTGTAATTCTGTTCATTTTATCAATATAGTAATAATCATACTGCTGTTGGATTAACTCATCCTGGTCCGCATGTAAAATGTCTTTTAGATGTTGGTGCAGAGTGCACAAATCCAATTCCCATATCTAGAGAGGCTGGTTTTATCAGTGACTAACAGCTGGTACTGGAAAGCAGAAAAAACACCTCACGGGCTCCACTTTGAAGATGGAAAACCTGCAATTAAAAAGGATATGTTTTTCTTATTGTCTGTTGTTCATAAAGGGTGAGACCTTTCAAAGAAGGGGTGTACTGTTAAAGGAAAAAAAAATTGCTCCAGAGGGTAAAAGCAATTTCTTTCCTTTAAGAGTAATCCCCCATTGAAAGGGCAGGAAACACTTCAATGGCAGGGTGATGTCTTTTGGATGTATCCATTTACCTATAGGGATAAAACAGCAGCTTCAGGTTTTTCACTATCATATGCATAATGTTAAACTATAATACCCCACCATAATCGTGCTGCGGGCAGATAACTGTCAAACACTGACAAAATTTGCCATTAGCAATCCCAAACCAGGGCTCGTTAATATCAATACATGAACTGTTTGTTAAATCCCCTGACATTTACATGTTATTGTCAGGAAACTAAAAATATGGGCGTGTCACGGGCAGATAACTCTGTCGAAGTTTTATGAAATTTGCGCATTAGCAATTCCAAACCAGAGCTCTACAATATCAATACACATACCAAGTTTTGTGAAAATCCACTGATGTTTACTCAAGACATCACCTGGACACTAAATATGGATGGATGGACGGATGTGTGACAGATGGATGCAGACACACTGACGTCCAACGTGAAACCATAAACCCCCGCCATTATCGTGTGGCGGGGTCTAAAAAGTGATGCATGGTTCATTTTATAAAATCATAAAGTGAAAAAGGGATTCACATATAAGATATTTCTGCTTACCATTCCTGAACAAAACTGAGCATGTTATCAATGATCTATGTGATGGTCTTTTCTGGCATATCCCCTTTCAGGGATCAACCTAGAGCTTTCAGAGAGGGAGAAGTTTTGCGACAATTTCAGGATTTTAGGGAGAAGTTTTGGTCCAAATTTAGGATTTCTCTATATATTCTATACATTTTCACTTCTCCCTCAGCTCAAGATAGGGAGAAGTCAGCCAGCTTGGGCAGACTTTTTCTCCCAAATCGCCCTCTAGGATGACCCCTGCCCTTTCAGTTCCAGTGTCTTGAAGGTCTTCAGTGGCTCGCTGTAGGCCGAATAGAATTCCTGAAAAATATCACCACACATAAATTAAATGTCACCTTATGTCAGTTAAATCCTTTTAACATAATAAACATGGTGGCTTGAAGCTAAATTTTGCTCAACATATTAAGATACTTAAACTGTGTTGTTAATTATATGTACAGTTGGCTCTCGTTATCTCGAATTCCAAGGGACTCTTTGAAATACTTTGAGATATCCGTAGCTCGACATATCAGATTTGCAGAAGTGAGGAAAACATAATTCCAACAACCACATTTAGCAAATTTATATGTAACTGGACTTTTTAGTTTAGAGATATATTGAAAATATTGTGGATATTGTGGACCAATTTCTCCTCTTTTCAACAATATTTTTTAACCTGTTGTAAGATTTTCATGTTTAGCCTGGGACAAGATTTTCACTTCGAGATAAACAGTTATTCGAGATAAGCAAGGTCCAGATAACGATCAACTGTACTGCAATGCTAGTGCCGGCAGACCTATACTGACCTTTCACATATGGTACTATTTGCATAAGTTATGTACTATGCACATTCTTTGGTATGTGTTGAGCAACATATTTTGTTATAATTTATGTGCTGTGCATAGGGCTGGCATATCAGAGTTGAAAAGATGATTAACATGATAATCAGTCCTGCCATTGTGATCGATAATCGATTAGTAATCACTGAAGATTTGGTCATAATTTTACCTGTCGTCTCAGCATGACTCTTACCATATGTTATACTTTACTGCACTTTACCTTGCCCTGACAGGCCTGAGCAAACAGTGTAGACCCAGATGAAAATGTGGTGTCTCATCAGGGTATACACTGTTTGCCACTCATTCAGGTATTATTAGATACAACATTGTAGAGGCGTAACAATTCATTAAAATTGTATCGTATCACGATACTTTTTCTCATGATACGAGTATTGTATCATGGGGCTAGTATCGCAATACCTGACGATACGCCCAAAAGTACAATTTCCAAAGAAAATAGTAGCTTTAAAACATATTTCAAGACCATTTTTATAACAAATTACAAAGATCTAAACTGTTACTGAAATACACTGATCACTTATATGACAAAATGGGTCATCTTACACAGGCATTTTTACACAATAATGAACCTCTGAGATGGTTTTGAACCCGTTTTCCAAGAGTATCAAAACTTTCAACCTCTGACTTATGCATGAATTTTGTTTGTGTTGAGGTTTTATGGCCCAGTCAACCCAATGGGGTCATGTCGAGCGCGGTAAGTTTACCTAATCACGCGTTTACTGGGCAGGCTTAGTCTTCTAAGCGGTTAACCAGTATTGTGCACATTCTTTCGCCAGAAACTGACAACTGCCCTTCTTGAATCAGCGGAAGGGAGAGAATGACCGTAGAAAATATTTCATGATCAATCTCCACAAGAGAATGTTGCCGACCTCGGCGGGGGTTGAACCAGCTACCTCCTAGGCTTATGCATGAAAGTAGTATCGTGATATGTATCGTATCGTTAGGCAAGTATCTCGATACATATCGTATCGTGAGCTGACTGTATCATTACAGCCATACAACATTGGGTAGTAAGTTGTACTTGTTCAAATTTTAGTTAAGTATGGTAAGGAGTTGAGGTGTCTGAATACTATGGGTAAATACTGTAATGTAACAGAAACAGAAATCAAATGATATTTATTTGTCCCAACTTGCTTTTTCACACTTGTAAATACTGTTAAATGTGGCTTTAAATCTTAGCACTCTGGGTAAAATTACAGCAGACATTTTAAAATATTTTTCTTATTTTCCCAGAAAACAGATTTAGACAGTTTGCATGTAATGTCAAAACCTGCTTCATGGGAAAAGTAAGAAAAATATTGTTATTGCCTTTGGAAAAGAAATTGCAAAACTTCTGCAACAATGCCTCAGGTTCAGCCAATTAAAGAAAAATTTTCCAACTTGCTAGAGTTAGCAAGTAATGGAAATTGCAACTTGCTTTTTGATCAAATTAACCAGCATTTAGCAAATTAGCAAGTGCTAAAATTGATCCCTGCTGGTGTATCAGTCAGTAACCTTGAGTATAGTGGTCTGTCACATAGAGAGTATACCGGAATATTGGTCAGCGACAGAGTAAACCCAGACCTATGGCATGTTCTCATAATTCCGTTCACCTTCTTAGAATAATATGAAAACAAAGCTTTCTTTAATTTATGCCACATTAAAATTAATAAGAAATGACTAACACTACAGCTGATTTTGAAGAAAATCGGTTTTCACTTACAATTTTAAGCATAAAAATCAAAATTTGTCACAAAATGCTAAATATTTGGAGTATCATTCAGTGAATTAGTCAATGATGTAGGGTATGGAAGGTCTGGAGTTTATGCTAGAGTATCAACATATTTATAAGTATGGCCTGAAACATTATTGTGGAAAGTCATGTTAAGTGATGATTGTTTAAAAAAAAGTAAATCTGTGTTTTAGTTAAAAGTACTTGGTTTGTTTGTGTTGAGGTTTTACGGCCCAGTCAACCCAATGGGGTCATGTTGAGCGTAGTCAGTTTACCTAACCACATGTTTACTGGGCAGGCTTAGTCCTCTAAGCGGTTAACCAGTATTGTTGTACATTCTTTGGCCAGAAACAGTACTTGGATTGAATAAGATCAAGGTCTACTGAGATAATGTTGAATCTGACAGCTGGAATGCCACACACACACTCACCCACCCCCCCCCCACCCCCCAAATCACCCTCCCCCCTGCAGCCTAGTGGATAAGAGAACCGACTTAATGCATTAGGTTTCTCACTGCTGCGGTTCGAGCCTCCCTTGGGTCATATGTGGGAAAGCCAAGTTCTGATTATGGATGGTCAGCTGTTTTTTTTTTCTGCAGCTCCGGTTTTCGCCCACTTTTGATGAACGATCAGCTCGATTTAAGTGAAATATTCTTGTAAGGGTCGTAAAACCCAAATTTCCCTCAAATTACCGTTGAGAACTGTTTGGAAAGTCTATTATTTTCACTCTAGATATGCGATAATGATCAGATATCAGTGGAGCTTTTTCTACTTTCGTTTCAACCGGATGTCACGTTGCGCGCGCGCAAGGTATACGTTCTTCTGGAATACCAACGAAAATACTGACAAAACTAATGTGTGTTTTATTCTTACCTTAAAATCTCGCCTATGCCTGATTTTATTTGTTTTTAGCATGGAAATGTGATATCTGTTAGGTTTAACAGTTGCTGTCACCAGGTGATTGTAAACAAACGCTGAAAACGGAAGTGACGTATTTAAAGGTTCATATTCACAATTTCCGGTTACACAAAAAAATCAGTCTTAGTATAGCAATTTTTGAATAGAACAGAATACTACCATAAAGCAACCAACTCTCGTTGTTGCCGCTTCGCGGCAACAACTCGTTGGTTGGTTGCTATTATCTATATTTGAGACTTTTGCACTGTGCTTTAAAGAGAGAATTTAGTATGGACACGAGATTTTCCCAGTCTGTTGTACATCTAGAGTACAATTTTCATGCTTAATGACTGGGCAAGTAAATATTAATCATTTTACTTGCTAGAAATTAATATGGAATATATACTGTAAAACATTTATATTTGGTGGTCATTTTATTTTGGCGCTTTTGGCGGTCAAGGAAAAAAAATGCCAAAATAAAAAATCACCTATAAAGATCAAACAGTGTAAGAAAAGAATAACAAATTGACAGAAATATATGCATAATACACATCCCAAGTATGATGTAGGGCAATACAATGTCAGTCTTCATTAAAGTTATAGTTCTAGGTTAGTAAAACACTGAGATGACTGCTTGTTTATCCAACTGTCCATTCTCATTGAAAACAATTTAATAATTGAATAATTGTCCTGTTTATCTAATGGGTCAGTGCGTAATTAAATAACAACAGAACTGATTTATATTCACTCACACACCAAGAACAATGCAATGTGGAAAACAGTTGAAAGTCACCATGTATTACTTGCAAATCACCGTTTAGAACCCACATACGTAAGACACACATGGCTACGTCAGATATCACAGATATTGTTTCTTGGAAATTGAAAATCCGCCAAAATATAAATCCGCCAATAGATCCACTCATAAAAAATAATAAGCCAAAATTTGCTGCAGCCAAATTTAAGTATTTTACAGTATATTTGTAATTGGAGAAAATGATGATCTGAATAAGTTTTTAAGGACATGCTGTTCACCAGCCAAGTGGGTAAAATTCCATTTTGTCAAAACATAGGGGAAATGGTTGGTTTGCTAATGATTTATGGATTTTGACCGTCTAATTGGGAGTTAACCCATTTTAGACTGAATAGACTGCCCACACATTGCAAGAGTCCAATTTCAATTTCAGGTATGTCAGGCTATGTGATTTAGATATTCCTAGAGAAAAATAGCTAAACTATTTGCAAATAGTGGAGATCCTGATCAGATGTCACATTCTGTGCCAGTAACCCTTTTTGGGGGTCTCCAGACTAAAATGTTTTAATACAGTCATGTCAAGATGCTATGCAAAATCCACCCATATGACTATCTGCACTTCAGCTGTCTTAGGAAGGAGACTTTTTAAGAAGAGTAATTGCTGCCTGAATGTTTTAAGGGACAGAATACACTTGTTAGATTTTTCACCATTTCCACTTTTAATACCTGGGCCCAGTTGTTCAAAGCATCATTAGCTTAACGAACTCGTTAGTGGTCAAAATGTTAACTGTTCTATTAAGTACAATATCTAATTCACAGGTATTTTTGCTGAAAAAATGTGAGTAGCTTTTGCAAAAGTTTTAACTATAGGTTAACTAATGACATCGTTAGTTTTGAACAACTGAGCCCTGATTGCTTTACAACATGCCAGTCCCCATCGGAAAAAGGATCTACTCTATAAGGAAAGAATTTGCTCCCTGTGGGAGCAAATTCTTTCCTTATGGAGTAGACCCATTTTCAGAAGGGAACAATAATACTTAAATGTTTTGACAGAGTTATCTCCCCTGAAAGTGTACCACTTCTCCTTAATATATATAATTTCAGACACTACGATGGAAGGACCCGAATGCCTATATATGGGATACTGCAGGCTTGAGAGTTTTATTTGTTGTTCAGAGAACAGGTATGTATATGCATGAGTGTTGAAGTGTGTGCATGTCTGTGGCTTATTGTAATTTATAAGGCACCGAGTTTGTCAAGCCTCAAAGGTGACGATAGAATCAGCTGCATGTTTCTAATTCTGCCCTTTACCATTACCACTCTCTGGGCTAATTCAGCAGACAATTGTTACGAGCCAGGCGTAACGAGAAAGAAATGAAAGTGAAACCAGCAACAAGTTTTAAATTATTAACAATATTTATTCCACAAAAAAAAATAAGACAAAATTCAAAACATAAGAATGTAAGTACAGTACCTTTCAAGTTTATGTCACAAAGTCCCTCAAAATTAATCCACAAGAATTTATAAAACAAATCCTTTCAATATCAGTTTCTGATCCCACAATTTAAAGTTCCTGAATTCAGAATTTAAGTCCAGAATGAATAAAATAGTAAAGTAATCCAGTACAGAATAATTTCCAGTGAAAGTATACAAAGATGCCCAGATGAAAATCTTTTCTCCTTATATAATATCAAAGAAGGTTCTAGAAAAAGAATTTACTACAAGCATCTCTTATTTTCTAGTTCCAATCAAGAAACTTCTAAATCTTCCATGACATTCCAAAAACAACTCAGTCCAGAATCAAGGCCGTAAACATCATGTTATTGTAAACATGTTGAACATTCCAGAAAGTTATTTTTGGAAACATAGTAAATAAAGCTATTTATGGAAACATAGTAAACATGTTGTTTAAAACAATTGAACACCCTGTTATATAACACTTCCCCTCTTCAGGGAAAAGAAAGATTTATGTAATAAAGCTTTCTTTTGCCATAAAATTATCATAAAACAAAATACTGATAAAGGCAATTATTATCTTATATACAGCAAGTTACAGGAAACCACAGATCAAGACATCATGCTCTGGACAAGGCATCAGGAATAATATTATCTTTTCCCCTGATATGCCTGATGTCAAGATTGTATTCCTGCAGTGATTTATTTACAATTTTATACCTATGCATCCCAGGACTCGCTTGAGCTATATAAAGTGAGTCCTACTACAAAATCATTGTGTCCATTACAGAATTTTCTACTATAACTTTGTGAGTCCTGGGACTCGCTGAGATTTAAAATGTGAGTCCCAAAGCAAAAATGTGAGTATGGGACTCGGGATGCGCAGGTAAAAAAATCACTGTCCTGTAACAACAGGCACCATCTGAGCAACCTCTGATTCTTGTTTTTCATCTTATGGATGAAAGTCAGTGGATTGTGATCACTGAAAACAACAATAGGTGAGGACGAAGAAGTCAGATAAACTTCAAAATGTTGAAGAGCAAGAATGAGAGACAAACATTCTTTCTCTACTGTAGAATAATTCTTTTGATGTTTGTTAAACTTTTTTGAAAAGTAACAAACTGGATGATCCACACCATTGTCATCCTCTTGCAGTAATACACCACCTGCACCAACATCACTCGCATCTACTGCTAACTTGAATTCTTTATTAAAATTCGGTGCCAAGAGAACCGGCTCACTTCTCAGTATGGCTTTCAGTTTATCAAAGGCATTCTGACAATCACTGGTCCACTTAAACCTCATTCTTTTACTAAGTAAATTAGTCAGTGGCTCAGCAATGACAGAAAAATTATTACAGAATTTTCTGTAATAACCGGCCATACCAAGAAACTTCATCAGTTGTCTTTTGCATGTGGGCACTGGAAAATTTGAAATAGCTTCAACTTTAGCCTCTATAGGTTTAACCTGACCATGACCCACAACATGTCCTAGAAATGTTAAAGTTGCATGACAGAATTCACTTTTAGCAAGGTTTATTGTCAATTTTGCTTCACTTAGTTTATCAAAGAATGCTTTGATAGTTCCAAGATGGTGATTCCATTCATCACTGTATATGATGGCATCATCGATGTAAGCATCGCAATGCTCGATTCCAGCTATTATGGTGTTGATTAAGCGTTGAAATGTTGCTGGAGAGTTTTTCATTCCGAAAGGCATTACTTTATAGTGATATAATCCATCAGGAGTAACAAATGCTGAGACCTCTTTGGCTCTTTCTGTGAGAGGAATTTGCCAAAATCCTTTCAGAAGATCAAATTTAGTGATATATTTTGAATTTCCAACTTTGTCAATACAGTCATCCATTCTTGGTATGGGAAAAGTGTCTGTTTTACTCAAATTATTGACCTTCCTGTAATCGGTGCACATCCGATATGATCCATCAGGTTTTGGCACAAGAATGCAAGGTGAACTCCATTCACTTTGGCTTGGTTCAATATAATCATTGTCCAGCAAATACTGAATTTCCTCCTTATGATATTTTTGTTTTGTTGGGTTCATTCTATATGGATGTTGTTTGACAGGTTGTGAGTCTTCAACATTCACATCATGATAAATTTTGTCAGTCCTTGTAGGAATGTTGGGAAATAAGTGTTCATATTGATGAATTAACTGTTTCAGTTCCTTTCTTTGGACTGGATCTAGGTGTGAAAGTTTCTGGTCGAGATCCTTTAGAATGTCAGAATTCTGGAGTTTTGATGAAGCGGGATCAGATTTGATGAAGTTCATGTCTTCAGAGTTCATTTCCCTTTGTTCCTGAGGGACTGAACTAACAACACTAATTGGTGTAACAGAAGAGCTATCCCTATCTATGTATTGTTTAAGCATGTTAACATGACATAACTGTTTTTGTTTGCGTCTCCCAGGAGTGTTAACAATGTAATTAACATCACTAATCTGTTTATCTACAGTGTAAGGGTCGTAATATCTGGCTTGCAATGGTTTGCCAGGAATAGGCAAAAGAGCAAGTACCCTGTCTCCAGGCATGAATTTTCTTTCTTTTGCATTTTCATCATACCAATGTTTCATTTTCCTTTGTGCTGACTTAAGATTGGTCCGAGCAGCTTCACAAGCTTTAGACAATCTGTCTTTAAAATCTGATACATACTGAAGTAAGTTCAGAGAACTGTCATCATCTGAGAGAAATTTTTCTTTCAAAAGTTTCAAAGGTCCACGCACAGTGTGGCCAAATACCAGCTCAAATGGACTGAAACCAAGAGATTCCTGAACAGATTCTCTAACAGCAAACAACAACAAATGAATGCCTTCATCCCAATCTTTTTCAGTGTCAAAGCAGTATGATCTGATCATATTTTTCAGTATCTGACAAAATCTTTCCAGGGCACCTTGACTTTCAGGATGGTAAGGCGATGACTTATATTGAGTAATGCCCAACTCATGCATGACCTGCTGAAAAATTCCTGACATGAAATTTGAGCCCTGATCCGACTGAACAGACTTTGGAAGGCCTACAAACGTGAAAAACTTTACCAGAGCCCTAACAATGTTCTTAGTTTTAATATTCCTAAGTGGAATGGCTTCTGGGAAACGTGTAGAAGCACACATTATTGTGAGAAGATATTCATGGCCTGACTTGGTTTTGGGCAAGGGACCAACACAGTCAATAATTATTCTGCTAAAAGGTTCATCAAAAGCAGGTATGGGCTGTAAATGAGCTTTCGGTATTGTCTGGTTGGGTTTTCCTACCATCTGACAAGTATGGCAAGATTTACAAAATTGAGAAACGTCAGACTTTAACCCTGGCCAGTAAAAATGGTTAAGAATTTTGTGATAGGTCTTATTTATACCTAAATGACCTGACATGGGAGTGTCATGGGCCAAGTTCAAAATTTCAGGGCGATAAACCCTAGGAACCACTGTTTGGTGTTTAACAGTCCACTCGTCTTCTGCTGAGACATCAGGAGGACGCCATTTTCTCATTAAAATGCCATTTTTGACATAAAAACAGACTGGGACTTGATCTATTTCTTTCTCATCTAAAGCCCTTTCAAGCAAAGGCAAAATTTCAGAATCATTATGCTGTTCCTTACAAAGCTGGGACCTTGACACCAAGTCATGACCTTGACCTTGGTCATTTAATATTGCAGAGTAATGACTGGACTCTGACTTGTTATGTAACTCCGCCTGTTTGTCAGATAGGCTGGATGAAAGAGAATTTGTAATCTCATGTTTAAAAGACTGACCCAAAAAGGTATCAGTTAAATCAATGTCCCCATCATTCTGTTTTGCTTTCTTTGCCATGGCCCTTGTAACGGCACAAGATGGGTAAAGATCAGGGATTTCCTGTTCAATGGGATCAGGTGGCTGATCAATACAAGGTATGTTAGTCAAAAGTGGGTTTACCACAACCTTATCTCCTGCTAAGTCATTGCCTTACAGTAAGTGAACACCTTTAAAAGGTAAAGAAGGTCGAATACCAACAGCCACTAAACCAGTTACCAAGTCTGAGGATAAATAAATGTTATGAAGAGGAACATTAACAAATCCACACTCTACACCCTGAATAAGGACACTTGTCCCAGAAGAAGTCTTCTCAGAAAAAGGCAGAGTATCTGCTAAAATAAGGGATTGAGAAGCTCCAGTATCTCGTAAGATTTTAATTGGGGTAAACTGGGCATAGTCACTATTTAGTGACACAAAACCATCTGATAAGAATGGTTCATAAATCTCCATAACAGAATCAGTCTCAGGCCTTTCGGTCTGGATAGGATCTTCCTCCTTAACACATGACTGTGGTTTTGACCGTAAAGAGGTAAGGCCAGTAGGTTTAAGCCCCTCTTGTTTTTCTTTCTTTCTTTTCAAATGTAAACATTCAGATATAATATGACCTGTCTTTTTGCAATAATTGCAAATTGGTTGAGATAAGGGATTTTGATCCTTGTTTTCACCAGAAGATTTGGGTTTAGGAGTAAATGTTTGGCTATGACTGCCAGATGGATTACTAGGACAATGTTTGGATCCTGATTGTGGGAAAAATGGTCTTCTGGAGGGATTTGACTTATTAATAAAGGAAACTTTATGTGTTAAAGCATAATCATCTGCAAGTCGAGCTGCAGCTTCCAAAGTTTCAACCTGTTTCTCATCTAAAAAGGACTTAATGTCTGAATTTATGCACCTTTTGAACTCCTCTACAAGCATGAGCTGCCTAAGTTTTTCATGATTAGAGCCAATTTTCTTTGAAGAGCACCACCTGTCAAATAGCTGTTCTTTAGTTCTGGCGAATTCTACATGGGTCTGCTCATTTTCTTTCTTACAGTTCCTAAATTTTTGCCTGTAAGCCTCAGGGACCAACTCATAAGTCTTAAGAATTAATTCCTTTACAGTATCATAACTGGAGCTCTGCTGGACAGTCAGCTGAGTATAAATTTCTCGAGCCTTCCCAATTATTACACTTTGCAAAAGCAAGGTCCCAATGCTCCTTTGGCCATTTTAAATTTTCTGCTATTTTTTCAAAATGAAAAAAATATTTGTCAACCTCTTTTTCTTGAAAAGGGGGAACTAATCTGATGTGTTTGGTAATGTCAAAATGAACGCCAGACTCTAAAGGTTGCCGTTTTACCATCATATTTTGCATTTCTAATTCTTTCATTCTTAATTCTGTATCAAATTTTATTTTTTCCCTTTCTATCTGAATTTGTCTTTCTTTTTCTTTCTCTCTCTCTTCCATTGCCATTCTTTCTTTCTGCATTTGTCTTTCCTTTTCTTTCTCCCTCTCTTCCATTTCCATTCTTTCTTTCTGCACTCTTTCTTCCATTTCCATTCTTTCCTTCTGCATTTGTCTTTCTTGTTCCATTCTAAGTTTTTCTTGCTCTAATCTTAATTTTTCTAACTCAATTTGCTTCTGAATCTCAAGCTCTCGCATTTGCAAACCTGTCTGTGTAACGAGAACAAGAGACAAAGCAGAAGAATCAAGAATTTCCTTATCAACCAAAAATTGGACCAAAATATTTTTTATTTCCTGTTTTAACATGGACTTGTTGACGGTAGTCAATTCATAGTGAGTAGCAATATCCAACAAATCAGACTTTTTGGCCAAATCTAACAGCTCCTGCGAAGGCGCCGTGATAAAAGCTTGAAGGTCAAATGACATGATTGCTTTTTGCTGGTTTTATCAAGTAAATTTATCAGGGTTTATTTATTGATATTTTTCAAAAGTCAATACTTGCTTTTTTATTATTTACTTATATTTTTTGAAAGTCAATACTTGTTTTTTTATAAAATAAAGATTTTTATAATTACTGAAATTTTGTAAAAGTCAGTACTTGTTTTATAGCAAACAAATATGTCTTTTTTTTTTTTCTTTAAAAATCAATATTTGTTTTCTTTAAAAAGCTCAAACTTGTTTTAGCTCAAGAAAATGTTCGATCCCGGACGAGCCCCCCATTTCTGTTACGAGCCAGGCGTAACGAGAAAGAAATGAAAGTGAAACCAGCAACAAGTTTTAAATTATTAACAATATTTATTCTACAAAAAAAAATAAGACAAAATTCAAAACATAAGAATGTAAGTACAGTACCTTTCAAGTTTATGTCACAAAGTCCCTCAAAATTAATCCACAAGAATTTATAAAACAAATCCTTTCAATATCAGTTTCTGATCCCACAATTTAAAGTTCCTGAATTCAGAATTTAAGTCCAGAATGAATAAAATAGTAAAGTAATCCAGTACAGAATAATTTCCAGTGAAAGTATACAAAGATGCCCAGATGAAAATCTTTTCTCCTTATATAATATCAAAGAAGGTTCTAGAAAAAGAATTTACTACAAGCATCTCTTATTTTCTATATATATAGTTCCAATCAAGAAACTTCTAAATCTTCCATGACATTCCAAAAACAACTCAGTCCAGAATCAAGGCCGTAAACATCATGTTATTGTAAACATGTTGAACATTCCAGAAAGTTATTTTTGGAAACATAGTAAATAAAGCTATTTATGGAAACATAGTAAACATGTTGTTTAAAACAATTGAACACCCTGTTATATAACACAATGAATTGATGATTTTTGTAGCACCTGCATTATAGTCACACCTGGGTTAGCATGGGCGACTTCCGTGCAAGTTTACGCCTGTTTGTTCATCAATGTACTTATGTCTACCCCAGCGTCCACCCTAGAGTTCACCCTAAATGAAGTCTACAAATGGTAAAACTTTATAGTCAGTTTCACTTCACTGATTGTTTTATCTCACTGAGCTAACAAGGATGACAACTCGCACTCTTCTGGTGCTTGTTTTCTTCTAGTGCTTGTTTTAAGATGCAAGTGTGATACAAACCTCAACAAAGTTCTTTATACTTTATTTCTGATTTTACCCAGAAAACAGGATATGACATTTCATGCAAATTGTCTCCATTAGAGGCAGTTTGCATGAAATATCAAAACTTGTTTTCTTGGTAAAATAAGAAAAATATTTCAGGATGTCCTCTACCAAAAATTTTACCCAGCATGCTATTAAGTGTTAATTGTCCGCCAGATATCCACTTTACTGCTTTGCATGAAAAAATTATGAAGTTCAGGAAGAGTTTCAATCACTGCCTACCTCTGCCAAGCAAACTGCTCCCTTCTTCTCAAGTGAGGTGATCACAGTTAGATAGGACAGAACAAACACAAGCACATGGCACCAAACAAGATGGAACAAAAATAAATCTGCATCCGGGGACCACAAAGCTATACAAAGAATGAAAAATATCAAAACCACAACCTCAGAGCCCTCAGAGGTTAGAAAAATAATACCTGGGAATATACAGCTTAGCATGGTGGGTAAAAATTTCAGCAAACTAGAAAATAATTTTCTTATTTATCCCAGAAAATAGGTTTGTCATTTCATGCAAATTTGTTAACCCCAGCAAATTGTGTTTGTATGCAGATGGGGGAGGATGTACTGTTTTCATGTTGTTCCTCTATTTGTCTGTAACATTACTTTGTGGGGGTGGGGTATCTAATAAGCCATGCTTATTGAATTTTCTTATTTCAGCTGCAGTGTTGTACTACTATTTCTACAAGAGAAGTAGCCTCAAGTTAGGAGACCCCAGGTTTTATCAAGAATCAGAATGGATTAAAAAAGAATTCGAGAAAAGAAGATAGGTGCTGTGTACTGACACTTAGTCTAGCATTTCATATAGTAAACTTATATTATGGGCAGCAATTGACTATTAATCTGTTGTCACATGTACAGTGCCAGTGAATGGGTCAGAATCATGAGTAAAGGTCACTATGCAGAGCTCAAGATAAGAAGGAGTATCTTAACCCTTGTCTGCTGAATAAATTGCCACACCACTTGTAATTTTCAGCTAATCAGATTACTAGGTCTAGATTATTGCTATATATTCACATACTTAATGGCAAATGGTGCAGATCCAGATCAGTTGGCTTCTTCAGAAGCCAACTGATCTGGATCTGCACTCTTTGCAAAGGCAGGATAGAAGCCAACTGATCTGGATCTGCACTCTTTGCAAAGGCAGGATATATCTGGGTTCAGCAGGACAAGGGTTAATAATTATTTTTCTTATCCCTCCACAAAATCATACATTGTGGGTACTCATTAGGTGAGGTAATTCTAATGAGTACCACAATATATGTTTTTGTGGAGAAATAAGAAATATATCTATACTTTTTGATATAAGAGAAAATGTCCATAGCATCTGATACTATGTTTATGTCATATACTTACAGGGAAGGCCTTGATCATCACATATTCATAACTATGGTCTGATCAGGGGCTTCATCATAATATATTCTATGGTATCCAGTGATCCTGTAAGTAGACAGTAAAGATGCTGGTCTGTTCGGACAAATCTGGGTTCTTGCTGTCCCCATATGCCATAAGGCCCCTCGATGTCATTTAAGGGCAGTGGATACACCTGGAGGTCTTACAGTCCTCTTTTAAAAGGAGACACCATATGTGCTTACCAAGTAATGCTTACTTACCATTAATGCCTGATTACACTCCATTTATTTTGGGTCCATGTCTGTCTGTCTGAACATTCCTTATTTTGTCTTTGTGTATATTGACTTTAAGACTTTCTAGGATATGATTTTGGTATGTTAACCTCAGATTCATTGTAGATAGGAATTTAACTTCCTAGTATATGAATCATTCAAAAAATTGAAGGAAATCTTTTAAAATATACGTTACTCTTAAAGAAAGGAATGTGCTCCTTGAATGGCAAACAGTGTAGAGCAAATTCTGGGGGAGCAAATTCTTTCCTTCCCAGAGTAACAGACAATGTAAGCAAATTCAGAGGGAGAAATTTTTTTCCTTTAAGAGTTGCCTCCATTGAGATGGGAGGTAAATATTTCCATGTCAGAGTTATTTCCTCGAGGTGTATCCAATCCTCTTAATTGCACATCAACCTCTTTATAACACGGTTCATTAGAACACAGTTTTGGATATTACACGGTTCAAAGATGGATCCCAAAATGTATAGCTTATATAGAAAAATGACCATAAATGGTCATTTTTCTATATAATTTTTACATTTTTGCTTGGATATAACACAGTTGTTTAACTAACACGGTTTATGCTTTGGACCCCAATAATAGTGTTATAAAGAGGTTGATGTGTATTTATTTGCTAAAAAGAGAAGACCTGTGGTTTGAGGCTACGCATAAAATGATGTAATGCAGTCATGTATCAAAAGTATGTTGTAGATTTTGACAGTTTCACCATCTTATGTTTTATGATTTTAGTTTTGCTAGAAAAACTAGTATTAGTCTAGCATGGTTATAAAAGTAACAGAATATTTTATGTCAACATTCTTGACACACATAGTTTCAACCGAAAAGTAATGATATTTTCTTATTTATCCGTGAAAGTAAGGCCTTTTTTGTTTTGTTTTTTTCTTGCATCAAACATCATACCCCTGAAAAGCAAAGCTGATCAGACTGTAAACATATGTACTTTACCAATCAGTTTTGCTCAAAAGAAATCTTTACTTGTAGTAGCCCATAATTTGTTTAAAAACATTGATGTACCATAAGCATCACTTCAGTCTTTACCCACCATGTGTGAAGATAAATAGAAAACATTTTGAAATGAGCTCATAGCGCTTGATAAGATGCCTTTTTTCAATCCAAAAGTAATGATTTTTTTTTATTTCTCCTTGAAAACATATGTTGTGGGTACTTATAAGAAGCACCTCTGCAAGGCGCTTTTAATGAGTACCCACAACATATGTTTTCAAGGAGAAATAAGAAGACTATTCACCTGATACCCATTGTTATCTAGACCTGTGGAGCTATACCGTATGAAAATCCTTTAGGGCATATGCTGACAGAGAAGGTTTGGATCAGTCAGACTACACATCTGTACAGTCTGACCAGGACCTTTGCAATCCACTAACTTATCTTATTTGACCTAATTACCACACATACCCCTATAAGCGCACAGTCAAGCAATTCTGTAGTCCTCAGATTACAGCCAGTGTACTTTTTGTCTACTTCTTTAGGAAGGCATATGTTGTGGATACCCATTTGAATTGCATCAACTTGTCTATGCAATTCAAATGAGTACCCACAACATATGCTTTTATAAAGAAAATCAGAAGAAAAAAAACATACAAAAACATTGCATTAGCATTATTTGATAAGTCCTTTGCAGTTATATCAAAGGCCCTTAACAGACTGTAAAGCTTAGCTGGCTGATGTGGATCTTCTGGTAGTCTGTGTCCCAAAGGCACCTTTCTTCATGATGTAGGTCAGCTTTCTTTTTTTTTTCTTGAAGACAAAACTGATATTTCTTTCTGATTGTATAGATACAAATAGCATTCCAATCCCTTGTTTCCAATATTTTATCTAAAATGGATTGGATAAAATATTTATCACTTGAAGGGTGAAAGAAACAAAAAGTACTATAATACATTGGTGATAAGGGTCCTGGAAGTGTGCCTTCTCTTCCTGCCACTCAGAAATGGAATAGACATCATCCAAAAGCAGTTTTCAAATACTGGATGAAATTCCCAAATATGTTTTCAGTCTTTCAGTGGGAAATTCAGATTGTATCCACAACTTAGAGCTGCTTTTGTTTCACTTTATATAATGTAAGAAGTACAAGTTTTTTGTCTTATCAACTGATTTATTAAAAGTGTTATCAATATATCATTGACATGGTGGCTTAGTGGTGTTATTACTTATAACTGTATTCATAGAAATATTCAGTATTAGGAAATATCACTTTTAACTGTTCCCTTTGAATATACCCATAGACTTGTTACCTTATGCAAAAAAGTGTAACTCAATTTTGTCATTGGGAAAGATTCCATTATTTACATAACTTCAGTTAAGAGAAGAATCCAGCTAAATATTTTTCTCATTTCTCCATAAAAAAGTACAACTGATGGAAATGCCTCAGGACTCATTTTAACCCTTGTCCTGCTGAATAAATTAAGATGCCATGCCCACTTCTAATTTTCAGCCAATCAGATTACTTGATCCGGAGTGTTGCTATAAATTCACATACTTAATGGGAAACAGTGCAGATCCAGATCAGTTGGCTTCTGTTCTGGATCTACACTGTTTGCAAAAGCAGGATATATCCGGGTTCAGCAGGTTAAGGGTTAAGACAATAAGACTATATTCACATAAAAGGAGTTTGGATAAAGTGCCTTGCTCAAGGACACATTATGAACTGTTGCAGGATTCATACTCTGTACCATCGTCTCAAATCAGAAGCACCGTGCTTCTAATGAGGGTTATCCATGGCGCCAGGTCAGGATGCAAATGGCGATAGTTTAGGAAAATCTTTTTGATCTTCTACACAATAATGGTATGTTGAGTGTACTCATTAGAATTGCCCTAGCCAGCCTCGATGATGCAGTTGGCTGTGCATTCGACTGGAGACCAGGAGATCGCGGGTTTGACCCCCGCCGAGGTCGGCAACATTCTTTCGTGGAGATTGATCATGGAATATTTTCTACAGTCATTCTCTCCCTTCCGCTGATTCAAGAAGGGCAGTTGTCAGTTTCTGGCGAAAGAATGTGCACAATACTGGTTAACCGCTTAGAGGACTAAGCCTGCCCAGTACATGTGTGGTTAGGTTAACTGACCGCACTCGACATGACCCCACTGGGTCAACTGGGCCGTAAAACCTCAACACAAACAAGAATTGCCTTAATGAGGCAATTCTAATGAGTACACACAACATTCAATTTCTTGATAAATTAAGAGATTTTCCTTAAATATTTCCTTTCTTGAGATATCAGAAAACTTTGGTAAGGATTAGAATCCAAATCAGCCATGATAAATGAACCATCAGTGTTCAAGCTATTGAGGTTTGACTCTATGTAGTTGTATAACGAAGTTACTGTATTTTAATTAACCCTTGTCCTGCTGAACTGGGATATACCCTGCCTTTGCAAACAGTGTAGATCCAGATCAGTTGGCTTCTGAAGAAGCCAACTGATCTGAATCTACACTGTTTGTCATTAAGTATGTGAATTTTTAGCAAAAATCCGGATCAAATAATCTGATTGGCTAATAATAAGAAGTGGGCATGGCATCTTAATTTATACAGCAGGACAAGGGTTATTACCATAAATATAATGACACATTTAGGGTCTTAGCATACTTGTCCAAACCCTTGAACATTTTCACTTCCTGTTGATGTGTCTCAACATCTGGGTGCAGTTGTTCAAAACTAACGATGTCGTTTGTTAACATACCATTAAAACTTTGATCATTAAATATGGCATATACGCTGATATTTTTGCTGAGAAAATGTGAAATGCAAAAGCTACTCACATTTTTTCAGCAAAAATACCTGTGAATAAGATATTGTATTTACTAGAAAAGTTGACATTTTGACCACTAACGAGCTTGTTAAGCTAACAGTGCTTTGAACAACTGGGCCCTGAATGAGTGGCAAACAGGGAAGGCCCTGACCCAGGTCTACACTATTGAAATACTTTGCTGAGGCCTGTCTGTCCAAATACTTGGTGTAGAGACAGTATCCAGATGAATAAATGTGTTTTTTTCTCCACAATAACATGTTTTGGTCACTTGTTAGAATAGCTTTAGCATGATCATTCTAATGCCAGATTACCGCAACATGATTTTCAAGGAAAAAAAAATAAAATAAAAAAAAATATTATAACATGTACTACTTTTCGCTTGAAAGACTATTTCTTATCTACAGCTAAGGAATATGCCATATATTGATGCATTCTTTTTGAGTAACCCAAGCAAAAATTTGTAGCAGACATTTTCAAATTTTTTTATTTATCATTATTTATTTTTCAGAGAAAATAAGTTGCAACATTTCATGTGAATCATCTGCTTGGCAGATGATTCACATGAAATGTCAAGACTTTATTCTCTGAAAAAAAAGAAAAAAAGTAAAATTGTTTTCTGCTGCAGTTGTGATTGGCGCTTTAACGGTTAAGGGATCTCTCTGGGTGTACTTTATAGTTTGTCTTCCATTTTTATGATGTAGACAGCTTTTGTGAATTCCTGTTTACATTTCTCACACCAGTCCTCTTCTGAAAAAGGGTCTACTCTCAATAGAGCAAAATCTTTCCTTTTGGATTAGACTCTTTTTCAGGAGGGAGACAAAATAATTTTGATAGTGTTCCTCCCTTGAGAGTGTATCAATTCCTCTTAACCCTTATCATGCTGAATAAATTAAGATTCCACTCCTAACTGTCAGCCAATCAGATTGCTTGATCTAGATTGTTTAGACAAATTCACATAATAAATGACAAACAGTGCAGATCCAGTTCAGTTGGCTTCTACAGAAGCCAACTGATCTGAATCTACACTGTTTGCAAGGGCAGGGTATATCCGGGTTCAGGAGGACAAGGGCTAAGTTCATTATAAGAAAATTCAGACTCTCTGTCTATAAATAAAAAGATGTGTGTATTTCTGATCATACATTGTATATAGAAAAAAAAGCCTGAAGAATCTCTCCCCACATTTCTTCTGTTATTATTTATGCTACCCGTTTGTGTGAATCATTCCGTCCATCTGTGGTTGTTATTTATAACTGTGAACTATTTAATGGTATGGTACAGAGTTCAGCTTCTACTATATATTCTACTATATATTTATAACTGTGAACTATGAAATGGTATGGTACAGAGCTCTGCTTTAAAAGTATTTAAAAGTGGAAATGATTATATCTTGGAGGAGTACAAATCTGTGCTTGTTGATTGAGGATTATGTGACATTATAGCCCCAGATACAGCTTTTTTTCTAAATGGAAAGTACTGTTACTTGACTTATCTCTCCACAAAAACATTGTTGTATTTGTTGTGAGTACCCACAGCATATATTTTCATGGAGAAATAAGAAAAACATTATGTGGATACCCCTTATCTGGAGTTATATAAAACAGATTGGTTTGCTTACTTACATAAGAAAGGGGCTGTATAGTTGAAATCAGTTACCGGTACTTGCAAAACTTTGCGATATACCTGTGTTCTGAAAACAGCTACAGAAATGTGCCATTATAAGATGCCCTAAAAGTTTGGACTTAATCCTTACAGCTTTGCAGACCAAGACAGATACCTTTGCAAACAGTGTAGACCCTGATGAGATGGCTCATAAGAGCCATCTCATCAGGATCTACCCTGCTTGCTATTCTATTTTGATTTTCAATCAATGCCTAATGTAACAATGGACTTGTCCAAAGTCAGAAAATGGATGAGTCCATTGCAGACCTGGGGTTAACAGGATTAAATATAATGCGATACATAACTTTACCAAGGTAGTGAATGGTGATAATCACCTTTACAAAGAGAGTGAAGTAGATTGCCACCCACCCCCACCCCACTCCCCCCTCTACAAAGCTCACACTAAGAGGAGGTATGCACATAATATTTTTTCTTATTTCTCAACAAAAACATATGTTGTGGGTTTTCATTAGAAGCACCTCACTGAGGCACTTCTAATGAATACCCACAACATATGTTTTTGTTGAGAAATAAGAAAACTATCAGTATTTTTCAGCTGAAAAAAGTGCCATATCTGGAGCTATGAAGCTCAGGTATTTGATAATTATATTACAATGGTTTTATAAGATTTAGTTATGGCATATTATACAGTTATTTCATGCCTGTTTGTGGAATAGTCAAAACTACTGCCTGAGGTGTTGTGGACAGCTCGATGCACTGTGGAGGCCTCGGGCAATTCTACATCGAGCTGTCATTGGTACCGAGGGCAGTAGTTTTGACTGTTCCACCCAAACAGCCATGAAATAACTGTTTTATTACCCAACAAACATTATTTGTTTAGCCAATGAGCGCTGTTTTAATTGGCACGCAATGTTGGCACATGAAAGTTATTCCCATGAAAGTTGACGTCACCAACCGTGATATAATCAAAACTATTGCCCAGTGCTTTTGCATTGGGTTTAAATGGGTGACGTCATCAACTATGGTATAGTCAAAACTATGGACAGCTGGTGATGTCAGCATTGCATGATTTCGTTGATGTAGCTCCGCACACACCAATTAAGTAATAAACAGTTTAATAGATGAAACTATTTCATTGAGCTGTATATAGTAGGATGGGTAATAAAACAGAATATGTCAGTAGTGATTTTTTGTTTACTAGTAGTGAACAGAAAACCATATAAAAAATGTTATCAATTTGTCCTCTGCTGTATTAGCCCAGAGAGCGGTAAAGGTTAAGTCCATACCTATCAAACGTCCTAAAATTTGAACAAGTCCATTTTACTGCCTGTTGGACACAGCAGGATGAGTAGCAAAAATGTAGACCCTGATCAGTGGGGTGGTCGGATGGTGCGAAGGTGTCATGTATCTTGCATCACTGGGGCGTCCAACTGCTATTGGCTTACAGTTGGGCAAGGCCTGCTATCCTTGTAGTAGGTAAGGGTAGAGGGGGAATGTTTTTATTTCTTTTGTTTCTTCACTTTCATTCCTGTTCTTCTTTCTTCCCTGTCTCTCTCGGTCATCTCTTCTTATTCTTTCCTCCCTTTCTCTGGGAGACGACACAAAATAACCCACAAGGGTTGATGTGTCTTTAAACCCCAACACAAAAGGCCCTGATCAGATTCCACATTCTTGGCCCCCCTTTTCTGTTCAGGCCTGTCTGTTCGAGTACTTAGGGTAACTGTGGTACCCCTATCGGAAAATGATGGTTTTGTCCCAGTTGAATAAATTAGAGTATATCTCTTCTCATTTGTTTTGTAAGAATGTTTTTCCTTGCCTCAGTGAATAAATTAAGATGCCAGGCCCACTTCTAATTTCCAGCCAATCAGATTCGATAGAAAGTTACATATTTAATGGCAAACAGTGCAGATCCAGATCAGTTGGCTTCTGAAGAAACCAACTGATCTGGATCTACACTGTTTGCTAAGACAGGGCATGTCGTGTTCAGCAAGAGAAGGGTTAGAGTATATCTCTTCTCATTTGTTTTGAAAGAATGTCTTTACTGTCTGACAAGTATTTAATCTTTTCACCCATGAGTTTCTGAACAGGACTCTTCCATCTCTGAAATGGGACATTTCTGTCAGTAACTGAATGGCAGACAGTGTAGATCCTGATGAGACCGCTCGTTACAAGCGGTCTCATCTAGATTTCAAATGTATTAGTTTTGGTCTGAAGGGCTGAAATAGGCTTTGACAATTTTGCATAAAATGTCAAACCCTGGGAGACAATTTGGATGAATTGTCAAAACCTATTTTCTGGTAAAAATAAGAATGATTTCAAAATGTTGCCTGAATTTTTCCCAGCATGCAGAGCTTTAAATAAAATGTTTTAAAGAAATTAGTTGTTTTAATGTACATTTGTATATGATTAGTTTATATATTTATACTTGAATGATACATGTCAGAAATAAAAGTATTTTATTACACATTTGAATGATTTATGTCTTTTTATGATTTTCTCTAGCTTATAACATTAGAAAGATTACCAGAATATCTAACGAGATTAGGTTTCATATTCTGGCTGCCTGAGCCTTTTCCGTTTAACACTTAGCATTGTGGGTAAAAAAAAAAAACCCATCAGATAACAAATTGAATATTTTTCTTACTTTTCCAAGAAAATAGGCTTTGACATTTCATGCAGATTGACTCCTTGGGAGACAATTTGCATGAAATGTCAAAGCCTGTTTTCTATGAAAAATAAGAAACATATCATCAGTTAGTCGTCTGCTGAATATACCCATAGCATAGTAAAGGTTAATACTCTTTTGTCTCTGTAAACAAATGTGGGCATTCGCACTTTTTCAAGACAGGAAATTAATTTAATAGAATCTGTGACATGGAATAAAGTAAAAACCTGGCAACAGAATAATCTGGATTAGCAACAGAAACAAGAGACCCACGGGCCACGATTCGCTCACCTGATGAAAACAGCTATTGCATATCTGCAAATGCCATGCAACTTCTTCCAGTATTATCACAGCAACTAGGAGACAAATTTGACCATACCGTAAAAAGGTTAAAGGTAACCAAAATTTGACCTTGTCGTTAAAAGGTCAAAGGTCAACCTACAACCATCATTTGAACAAACTTGATAGAGCTTGAGCCTCCCTGAAAGCTTTCTTGGTTCTGGATAAGAAGATTTTTAAGTGCTTTTACCATATATCGGCATGGCGGCCATCTTATTTAATGACACAGAACCATTCGAACAAATTGTCAATACCCTTTTAACAGAGGGCCCCATGTGAAATCTGATGAAAATTGCTTGAGTGGTTTCAGAGAAGAAGACATTTAAAAAATTATACAATTTTATACATGTTTAATGCCCAGGGACAAGGGCAGATAACCCCCAGGGGACAAAATTTTGATTGTCACTAAAAAGTTTTACTAGTTTAATTATACATTGCAAATTTCAGCCATTAGTCTTTAAAACATTTCGAGTAAATGGCTTTTCAATATTTTCCCCATAAAACTATATGTGGGCGCAAATTTGCCCTTACCATAAAAAGGTCAAAGGTCAACCTATGACCATCATTTGAACAAACTTGGTAGACCTTGAGTCCCTGATGCTATATACCAAGATTTAGCTTTAAAGCTTTCTTGGTTCTGGAGAAGACGATTTTTAAGTGTTTTACCATATATCGGCATGGCATATAGCCCAGGGGCAAAGGCAGAGAGCCCGTTTTACTACCTTAATCATACATTGTAAGTTTCAGCCATTAGTCTTTAATACGTTTTGAGAAAATGACTTTTCAACATTTTCCCCATGTAATTGTATAGGGACGCAAATTTGATCTTGCCGTAAAAAGGTCAAAGGTCAACCTACGGTCATCATTTGAACACACTTTGAGTCTTCGATGCTATATACCAAGATTCAGCCCCAAAGCTTTCTTGGTTCTGGAGAAGAAGATTTTTATGTGTTTCTACCATATGTAGGCATGGCGACCATTCTTGATTAATGGACCATCCATTTGTACAAATTTTCAACCTCGCTTCAGCAGAAGGTTCCACATGAAGCTTGTGGAAAATTGGCCCAGGGGTTTCAGAGAAGTCGTTCAAAGGTGTGGACGGACGACGGACAGCAAGTGATCACAATAGCTTATCCTGGGCCTTCGGCTCAGGCGAGCTAAAAACTGTAACGAAAACATACCTATATGATTTTGACCCCCTTAAACCCCACTTTTATACAGTAAATGGGGTTTACAGGGATATACATTATTTTTCTTACTTTTGCTCGAAAACATAGATTGTGGGTACTCGTTAGAACCGCCTCGCCGATCTATGTTTTGAGCAGAAATAGGAAAATATTAGTTTTTATCTGAATATTTTCAGTTGTTGGAGTTGAACTTTTCTATATATTTGAGTAGGCGTGTTTTCATGATAGAATAAACTGTACAGAATGGCATAAGAATAATTTGGATTGTCAATAGAATAAACTGTACAAAATGGCATCAATATAAACTGTACAAAATGATAACAATAATCTGGATTGGTAACAGAATAAATTGTACAAAATCGCAACAGAATAATTTGGAATAGCAATAGAATAAACTGCACAAAATGGCACGGGATAATTTGGACTGTCAATAGAATAAACTACAAAATGGCAACAATAATCTGGATTGGTAACAATAAATTGAACAAAATGGCAGCAGAATAAATTTGATAGACAACAGAATAAACTGTACAAAATGGCAACAGAATCATTTGGATTAGCAATATATATCGTTCGTCTGTCATTAATGACAATGACCACCAATCCTAATCAACTGTGTGATGTTTTATTATTTGTGTATTCTATGATGGCTGATGAGACCAATCTTAGCTCTAAACTGCCTGTTGCAGATAGAACAAGAGAGGTCTGAGGAAGAAAGCTCTGTTTGTGACGCCTTAGCTCTGGCTTTCCGCTGTGCACGTTTCTGCTCGGCTTCGCTGATTCTTTTTGCTTCGTATTCACCAGCTCCCCTTCTTATGAGGCTTTGCTACTTTGTTCGATCCTGTGCAATTTGTTCCAACGACTCTGTTGGTATGTTGAAGTCTTTAAGAGAGGCTTTGAGGGTGTCTTTGTATCGCTTCTTCTGACTACCATGGGAGCGTTTTCCAAATAGGATTTTCTTTGGCAAACGTTCATCAGGCATTCTGGTAACATGACCTGTCCATCTTAATTGTGCCAATTTCAGAAGAGTATGTACACAAGACAGCTTGTATGGAAGTGTTACAGTCTTTTGGCATGCCGTTGGTAAACTGTCCAAGTTTCGCATGCGTATAATAGTGTTGGCAGCACCACCGATCTGTATACGTTCAGCTTTGTGTCAAGTCTGATTCCACTTCGGTCCCACGTAGCCGGCCAAATGCTGCACTAGCTTTGGCAATCCTGGCAATGACTTCATCATTAATGTGCACAACTCTAGACAATGTGCTTCCAAGGTAGGTGAACTTGTCTACCACTTGTAGTCGTTGACCTTTCACAGATTTGGCGTCTTCGGTGGCGCAGTTGGATGCGCGTCCGACTGGAGACCAGGAGGTCGTGGGTTCGACCCCCGCCGAGGTCGGCAACATTCTTTCGTGGAGATTGATCATGAAATATTTTCTACGGTCATTCTCTCCCTTCCGCTGATTCAAGAAAGGCAGTTGTCAGTTTCTGGCGAAAGAATGTGCACAATACTGGTTAACCGCTTAGAGGACTAAGCCTGCCCAGTAAACGTGTGGTTAGGTAAACTGACCGCGCTCGACATGACCCCACTGGGTTGACTGGGCCGTAAAACCTCAACACAAACAAACACAAACAAATTCACAGATTTGGATAAGCAAAAGAATAAACTGTACAAAATATTTTGGATTTAGTCTTGTTTTGTGTTGCATTTCGGGTCATTTAGCTTTTCTGTGATTGTGGCACTTTCTTGGCATCTTCTTTACTTTTTTTTTTTTTTTTTTTTTTTGAAGACTCGAAATAATTCTATTTTTTTTTTTTTTTTTAATTAATAATTACATTAAACTTAATGCTTTATGGGAACTATTCGAAATCACACTTCGGGCACATAACGTTTTTACGTCACATTAATGTCGATGCAACGTCATAACGTTGATACAACTCACATTAGCGTCGATGCAACGTCATGACGTCTATACAACATCACATCAACGTTAACGTTGTTTAAACGTCATGTCACTCGTGCCCGCTGGGTAGCCTTTCCAAAGCACCGGATAGGGGTTTTCTCGTCATTTGTGATTACTGAATCCATTTTCTGGAATATTTGAATATTTTGGAATATTTGAGAGTCACAGATAAGGTCTAATTGGTCGAAACTAGCTAGTCTTACATTAAATGTTTTCAATATTTTGTGAATGTATTCATTGCTCAAAAGGGTCATTCCTTTAGAATCCATTTAACCCTTAAACTGCCAGTCACAACAATTTTCGTCTGCTTTGTCATCTGCTTGTGATTTTAAAAGTCATTTTTGCAAACAGTGTGGACCCAGATCAGACTGCTCCTCTAGGAGCAGTCTGATCAGGGTCCACAATGTTTGCCTGTATACAAAAATAGGTCTGAAAAGTTTGCAAGAATATTCAGCAGACGACATGAACAGACGACATTTTCAGATGCAGGTTTTCTTGGCATTTTAAAGGTTAATAATAAGAAATGACTTCACAAAACAACACTTCGTCGAAAACAGAACGACCAAGCAAAGACTGTGAACAGATATAAATGAATGGGAACCGCAAGTACAGCCTTGGAACTATAACTACTAAAATTGTCAGGGGCTTAAACCAAGCCCCAAGGTTATAAAACTTTTTTCATGCTCAACTCAACTGAGCATGAATTTTGTCCTGCAAATTGTTAACAATTGCAAAGTATTTCTTGCTAATATAGCTGAGCATGAAAATTTCTCTACTAATTAATGAATATGAAAATGCCAACTACTGTTGGCATTTTCGTATTTATTAGTAGAGAAAATTTCGTGCTCAGCTGAGATGAGCATGAACAAAGTTTTATAACCTCGGGGCCTGGTTTATTGATATACATCATCGCCCATATCCTTTACCACTCTCTGGTTAAATTCAGTAGGCGACAAATTAATGAAAATTTCATGCTTAGCTGAGTTTAGCACGAGAAAAGTTTTTTCATAACCGGGGCCTGTGTGACCAGCAAAGACTCAGATCAGACTGTACATCTACCCAGTATGGCAAGGGTTCTCGTTTATCCCTCTTTGGATAGCCTAGAGGCTGTAGAAGGCATATGCGATCAGCAAAGACTCAGATCAGCCTGCGCGCATACGAATCTTAGCTGGTCACACAAGCTGTCTTCACTACAGCTGCTGTTAAACTTCTGTCCATACTTCACTATAGTTTACCTTATATTTGCTGGTCTTTGTGATCGTTGAGCCTGTTTCGTTAGTTTTGAAAAAAATATTCCAAGGGTAACTGATGAGGCATATGCTAGTCGGGCCCAGAAAACATTGACTCCTAAGTGTTATTATAGTTTTGTTTGTGTGCTCATTGCTTTCAATGGTCATTCCTTTTAGTTTCTATTTGTCTTTACTATATTACTGATGATAGAGCCGTGTGGCGGCCGTAAAACGTCTCCATGTACGACACACTATATAGCGTATAGAATCTGGCCCTTTGTAAGCATGGAACACATTCCGGGATTTTTGATAATTTATATGATGGTCAATGGTGTAGTCTAATTGGACGATACAAGCTATCCTTGTCAAGGAAACGCCGACGCTTTCGTATTTCTTCAGTGTGTGTGTGAGTGCGCGCGCGCGCGCGTGCGTGCGTGTGTATGTTGCTCGTTAATGCTGTCATTTTTCTAGAGCAATTACATGAAATGAATACAGAAATGATTATTTCGTCGAACACAGAAAGAAGTAGAAAAGGGATAGGAGTGGGAGCAAAAATATAACGCTTTGAAACGGTCAATAGGAATAATGGTTTAAGGGAACCTTCACAATTAATGCTTCTCAATTTCCATGACAGACATCCATGCACCGCATTTCAAACAAAGTTATTACAAAGTTACAAATATATGGTGTATTTGCACTCGTACAAAAAAAAGAGATACAGGGTTTTGTTTGTTTGTCTTGGTGCCACAATAATGTTACATGAGTATAACTAAAGTAACATGGCAATGTGTGCAGCATTTCATAAGAAAATGTTACAATGTTACGGTACTTAACATTTCGTTAATATGCAATCGCAATATAACTGCTTAGCTTCTAAAACAAAGCTTCGGAATCATAAACTTCATGAATGTGTTCTTTCTACATGTTATCGTCAAAGCTCTGGATTAATTTCTAAATATAACTCTGGCTTCAAGAGAGTCTATCCTATAGTGTTGTTTATATTTTTCTGGTCCTTTAATTGTGACTATTGAATTCACAGTTTTGTGCATGTGTTCCTTGGTCCCAAGGTGCATTCCTTTCAGAATCTTTTTATGCCCCGCCACATAAGTGGCGAGGTATTATGTTATACCGTCCGAAATTTTGAGTGTCCGTCCGTCCGTCAGCGCTTCATAATTTCGTGTCCACTCCATAACTCTGAAACCGTTTGAGATATTTTCTCGAAACTTCACACCAATGTTAACCATTATGAGACGATGTGCAGAACACATGAACTGTAACTCTGGTTTGTCTACTTAAGGAGTTATTACCCATTGAACATTGAACATTTCTACCATGTACTCGTGTCCGCTCCATAACTCTGATACCGTTTGTGATACTTTCACGAAACTTCACTCAGATATTTAGCATTATGAGACAAAGTGCAGAACACATGAACCGTAACTCTGATTGCCTACTTTTGGAGTTATTTAAGATATTTTCATGAAATCTCTCACAAACGTAAAGCACCATGAGACGACATGCAGAACATAAGAACCATAACTCTGGTTAACCTACTTTTGGAGTTATGGCCCTTTGAACATTATAAATATTGAAAATAGCCATTTCTACAATGTACTGGTGTCCGCTCCATAACTCTAATACCGTTCGTGATATTTTCTCGAAACTTCACACAAATATAAAACATCATAAGACAATGTGCAGAACATATGAACGGTAACTTTTTTTGTCTACTGTTGGAGTTATTGCCCTCTGAACATTGAACATAGTCATTTCCACCATGTACTCCTGTCCGCTCTATAAGTTGAAAACCGTTTAAAATATTTTCAAGAAATCTCTCACAAATGTAAAGCACTACAAGATGACGTATAGAACATAAGAACCATAACTCTGGTTAATCTGTTTTTGGAGTTGTGGCCTTTTGAACATCATAAATGTTGAAAATAGCCATTTCTACCATGTACTGGTGTCCGCTCGATAACTCTGATACTGTTCGTGATATTTTCAGGAAACTTCACACAGATGTAAAGTACCATAAGACAAAGTGCAGAGCACATGAACCATAACTTTTATTGCCTACTTTTGGAAATATTTCTCTTTGAACATTGAACATAGCCATTTCTACCCTGTACTTGTGTCCCCTCTGTAAGTTGAAAATCGTTTTAGATATTTTCATGAAATTTCTCACAAATGTAAAGCACCATAATACAATGTGCAGAACAAAAGAACCCTAGCTCTGGTTAACCTACTTTTGGAGTTACTACCCTCTGAACATAGTAAATATTGAAAATGGCAGTTTCTACCATGTACTCATGTCAGCTCTGTAAGATGGAAACCCTTATAGATATTTTGACAAAAATTCACAAAGATGTAAAGCATCATGAGACGAGATGCAGCACATAAGAACCCTAACTCTGCTTAACTTACCTTTGGAGTTAGTGCCCTTTGAACATTGAAAATAATGATTTCTGTAATATATGTGTCCGCTCTGTTACTTGAAAACCGTTTGAGATATTTGCTTATTATGCAGATGTATATCACCATATGATGTGTAGAACACAAGAACCATAACTCGAAATTACCTGCGTTTGGAGTTACTTCCCTTTGGACATTGTACATAGTGATCCCAGTCATATACTTGTGCCCTTTTTATAACTTGAAAATGGGTTCAGAGATTTTCTTGAAGGCTTGCAAAAACGTAAAGCAAAATAAGATAACATGTAGAACTTTAGAACCATATGTCGGGCTTAATTACTTTTTGAGTTATGGGTCTTTGAACGTTGAAAATAACAGTTTCTTTGATATACTTGTAAACTTCACACGATTGTGAAGCACCATGAGAGGATCTGCAGAAAAAGAGAGCTGTAATTCTGGTTTACTTGCTTTTTGAGATATGTCCCTTTGAACATTGAAACTAGTCATCTCAGTCATATATTCATGTCAACTTTATTTACGGAAAGACTAATGCACCTTCCTTTGATTTCATTTTTGACAGAGTTATAGCACTTGCTTGATGTAAGTGCAGTGGCGGGGCATGGTGCAGTGCTTGCAGCGCTTTTATTTTATTGTGACTTACTTTACAAACTCGGAAGAGTGATTGATTAGTCTAACTTTTCGAGCAATTAAATAGTATTTGACTAGGATCTGCTGTTTACCATACGGTCAGCATTTCTAGACACAAAATTGGACTTGGTTTGGTGGTGAATGACAATAGCATCCTACAGTATACATTACTTTCTACGGTGAAAGAAGAGCTAGCGTAATGAACAAAAGGTATCCGGATTTGACAGTTTCATATCTGCTTCAGGGTAAAACATCAACATACAGTCGAACTTCAATGGTTCGAACATACATCTTTGGGACCACATAAATTTGTTCGAGATATGGGTAGTTCGAGCCACTGACGGTTAATCATATGCCAGGTCAGGAGGCAAAAGGGAATGGTTTAGGGATGCATTTTCGATCTTCTATAAAATATTGATGGACATTGTGTGTACTCATTAGAATCGCCTCAATGTGGCGATTCTAATGAGTTCACACAATATATAAACTCGCAATTGAATAAGAACGATTCCCTAAATAGCCCTAAGTACAGTAGAACCTCGATAATTCAAACTTCAAGAGTTCATAATTCTCAATAATTCAAAGTCATTTTGAAGTCCCAACTGATATATATGTATGCATTTTAACCCTCAATTATTCAAAGTCTCAATAATTCAAACAAAACTGTTTGGTCCCTTGGACTTTGAATTATCGAGGTTGTACTGTATTTGTTTTCTTGAATTATCGGAAGAATTTCCTAGGGACCCCAATACGAGTTCGAATCAACCATGGTAAAAGAGCTATCGGTGTTCGAGTTATTGAAGTGTTATAGTATTAGTATGCAGATTTATAACTGAATATGATATTTACCCTAAGTTTTCCGACACCTTAACTTCCTGTCATAATTATATAAATATTAGATCAAGTCCATTTTACTAAATGTTCTTGTGTCTGAAATTGCTGGATGAATGGCAAACAGTAAAGACCCTGATCATACGCAGCATTATGAGGCGCCTATTCTGTATCTACGCAGTTTGCTCAAACCTGTCCGAACACAGTCTATCCCAATACCATACGCAGAATGCCAACTAGTGCTTAATGAGAAGCTAGCTTAACGGACAGACGGACTGACATATAGAGACAACCAGTAAATCTCCGCTTTGAAAAGACGTGGGGATAATTATAAGATGCTGTCGCTGCTGTTGCTGCTGATGATGATGAAGAAGAAGATGACGACGACGACGTCGATGATGGTGATGATGATGATGATAATGAAACTAAACAAGACCAGCTAATAATGATCATCAGCTGACACTGAATGTGCCAATAAAGAATGGAAAGGTCATTGAACTCGTTTCATCTGTGTACAACATTAGTGTCAACGATCATGCACTCATCGACTCTCTCGTCTCGTTTCCTGTACTTAAAACCAAATAACGGACATTAAACGGTGGCCAGGAAATCAACTTATCATTCTTTCGTTTTAATACAAACTGTATTCTGCGCTAGTTACCACATTTACTATGGATAAAAAAGTACCTTATCGCATATGCGAAATGCGCAGACCCAGATCAGACTGCGCATGTATGCAGTCTGATCTGGGTCTACGCTTTTCTCATACACAAAATTTATAGTCTTGCGGACAGCGTAAACTTGTTTGCCTTTTCAGACCAGCCAAGACCTGCGCCTGAAGAATATACAATACACTGTATGGTGGAATTGCTTGTTGCGACCCATAAATGAACAACCAAATGAAAAAGGTCTTATCTTATTTTATCGTATTCAAACAGCAAAGGCCTAGACTGATCATGGTCTCTGTTCTCTGGTCGTCCGTATATCATACAGTATTCAGCGATTCTGTTTGCTGACAGCAAGGGCTCTGAACAGATTGTAAGATGGGCATGCTGAGTTGGAACTTCACTGTTCACGGGTAACATATTGGCTTTTTTCTCATGTAGGGGTTCAACGTTATGAGAGGATCCTTGATCGGGTGTTTGAATGTGATAGGAGGTTTTGGATACTGAAAGAAAAAAAACAACTAATTAATTACAATAAAGATTTACAAACTGGAAGAAGCAAAATGCGCAAGAAAGTAAATAGTGTGTTTTTGAATGTATTTTCCTCACTAACAATATGCTTATCTCTATATAAAACTGAAGCAGGATTTGTTTACGGGGAATTTAATTTAGTGACTAAACAAGAAGCAGCAGAAGTTTGCGGAAATGCTGGAAAAAATCTTGTAGGACATTCCGAGATCATGGCAAATCCAACAGCATTCGAGTATACAACCGAAATCAGAGACGGAGAATCTGCATGGATAAATGGTTTTGTTGTGTTTTCCTCTTTCTTGGCTTGGGAAGGGTGCTATGAACTAGACGGCAAGCTTGCAACTGCACATCATTTAGAATCCCACAGTCTTTTTGAGTGTATTATAAGATGTCGCCCTGAAATGATGAGAAACGGAAATATACAGTATGTAGGACTTTCACATTCTACTTGTTACTGTCTAAATGATACCAGCATATATCCTTTACCTGTAGTAAACGGTTTGCCATGTGATATAAAATGTTCACATTCTAAATCCAAGTCTTGTAGAGGACGCAACGTGGTAAACCTATTTCGCGTTTACCAAGAAATACCATTACGATGGGCTCAAAATGAGCCATCCTCAAAGCAATGTGTGTACGTGAAGAAGAAAATAAAGACGTATGAGGCATATACGGTATCTTGTTACTCAGGGACACCCAATGTTAGCGCTTATTTTTGTACAAACAACACGTCTTTGAGACAAAACAACAAATGTGTCAGTAACTATACTCGGAACTGTGAACGAGACAAAGTTTCAACAAGACAAAACGCTTTTGAAGATTGCTTTAATAACCAAGGAACACTTTCAGGACTTTACAATGGTATTCATGCACTGGTTGAGAACAGAACGTATTGGCTAGGCGAATACAGAACATTTCAGCTATCAGAAACAACTGGTGATGAGAACAGTGCATGCCTTGCGGTAACAAATGTGGACAACAAACTGTATCTCGATCCAGACAGTTGCTCTGCGAAGAAGAAATATATTTGCAAAGGGAATAATTATGTATCGAACAGGAACTCTCTGGTTACGCTTATCATTTTACTGAGTGCAAGTGTACTTGTAATAGCAGTACTGTTAATTGTTATATTTATAATGTGTTACAAAAAACGCAAAGTTCATATAAACGAGAACAATTCTCATGATGTTTATGAAGAGATTCAGGAGCGCGATGATCAGGACAGGTACGCAATTCTTCAACAAACAAACTCTCATGATAATCACCCAAGTTGTCAACAAGCTGACTCGCATGATATTTATTACTTACATCCGAGCAATTCGAGTGACGAAACTCACCATGGTAACTCGGAAGACAACTTCGCTTCTCGGGATGATTTTTACTATCAACTAGATAGTCCTCTAGATTGTTCTGAACTATTAGAAGAAAGGACTTCAAAAAGTTATAGCAGTATTTTAGATGATAAACACTATTTTCACACAAACGATTCCATGGAAGATTATTATATACATGCACATCACGAAAATACGCGTATATAATTTTGACCCCCTTAAACCCCACTTTTATATAGTAAAACTGGGGTTTACAGGGATATACATTATTTTTTTCTTAATTTACTAAAAAATATAGATTGTGGGTACTCGTTAGAACCGCCTCGGCGAGGCGGTTCTAACCAGTTCCAACAATCTATGTTTTTAGAAGAAATATGAAAAATGTCAGAATTTTTTTATCTGAAATTTTCCTTTTTTGGTTGTAAAATTTTCAATATATTTGAATAGGCGTGTTTTCGTAATTAAGACTGACGAATGAAGAGCCCAGTAGTCCTCAAGAGATTCCTTATTTACATCCAATCAATTGTTCAAATAATGTTTATCTTCTTCCCGTTTAACTTATTTTAGACTAAATAAACTCCCCACACTATTTATTGGAAGAGTCGAATTTCAATTTTAGATATGTCACACTATGTGATTTAGCTACTCCTAGAGAAAAATGGCTAAACTATTTGCATTTTGCGGTGTCTGATCTGGGTCTGCACTGCTTGCCAATTACCATTTTGGGGGTCTTCAGACTAAAATGGGTTAATGTTTTACATGTTGAAATTGAGGTAACTCCAAGGGAGGCCACCCTAACAAACAGTACTTGTCTCCCTTTTCATCGAAACTGTTCTTTCACGAAACAGTTTGCTCCCTCCTAGGAGCAAATTCTTTCTTTTAAGAATAGATCCTTTTATTTCAGAAAGGATTCATATGCCAGGAGAAAAAGTCATTTTCTGCAGGTGTGGACTCTCTTTTAAAAGGGAGGTAATATCTTTCACTTCAAGAGTTCCGTCTCTTTGAGATGTTTTGATTCAGTTTAAGGAAATTGGATACACCTGGTAGATTTTCTACAATTTTTACAAGGCAGGCAACTTTTGTGACTTTCTGTTTGCTTTTCTTTCAACCAAGCTTCTTCTGAAAAGGAGTCATTTTTAACCCTTCTCTTGCTGAACACGACATGCCCTGTCTTAGCAAAAAAGTGTAGATCCAGATCAGTTGGCTTCTGAAGAAGCCAACTGATCTGGGTCTACACTGTTTATCATTGAATATGTGGATTTCTATCAAAAACCTGGACCAAGTAATCTGATTGGCTGGAAATTAGAAGTGGGCGTGGCATCTTAATTTATTCAGCATGACAAGGGTTAAATAAAACGTTCTTTCCTTTTAGAGTGGAAATCTTTTCAGAAAGGACCAAAAACAATTTGACGTAGTTGCCTCCCCTGATAGTGTACCCATTCCCTTCAGTGTTAGCAATTTCTTTCTCACAAAAGTGCACTTGACACCTCACTTGATTCGTCTCCTGAGATTATAAATGCAATAACAAACTATCTTCCGAGAAAACAAAATAAACGTTATAATTGCTTAGAGTTTGAAATTTAAGTAAAATCGATCTTCACAGGTTATTAGGATAAATCGCGTGTGTTAAGACGTTTTAGAACAGTCACAAACAAATAAAAAGAAATCAACTGTTCACTGTTTACTTCTTCTTTCATTTTCAGTCTGGCGCCAAACTTCTGGCGACAATTTTCTTCTACAGTTGTTTTAATTCATTTGTTGGAAATGTATTTAACAATTTTATATCTAAAGGACAATGGATACGGTAAATGTCCTAAAATTTCGAGCACTTTATTCCATTCTTTTTTGGGCCTAATTTTTGCTTTCTGTGCAGTTGTTTCTTAAAATACTTAGTGGAATGACAAATAGTGTAGACCCTGATCAGACTGCTAAAGGAGCAGTCTGATCTGGGTCTACACTGCTTGCATATGGAATTTTACCGTACAGCTTCACGGGAAAGAAATATGTCAAGGAATTATTAATCTCTGTTCTCACTGGTCCCAAAACTTTCCCTTAAAAGTAGTCTCCATTAAAGAAAGGATTTGACTACTAGAATAGAATTACAGTCGACTCTCGTTATCTCGAATTCCAAGGGACCCTCTGAAATACTTCGATATCCGTAGCTCGGCATATCAGATTTGCAGAATTGAAAAAAAAATAATTCGAACAACCACATTTAACAAATATATATGTGTAATTGGACTCTTGAAGCGAGAGATGTATTGAAAATATTTAGGCAGGGACCAGATTTTCACTTCGATATAAGCGGTTATTCGAGATAAGCGAGGTCAAGATAACGAGAGTCAACTGTATTGTCTATAAAGTTGTCTAACTTTGAAACATGGTGTGATTGCTCACTTTAAAGGCAATGACTGACTATCAAACAGTGTAGACTCATTTTGAATCTACCTAGACAAATCAAACGTATAATATGACGGTAACGGCCCAAGAAACACGTCAAAGCACATTACGAAAACACGCCTATTCAAATATATAGAAAATTTCACCTCCAAAAACTGAAATGTTTTTAGATAAAAAAAACTCTGATATTTTTTCATATTTCTGCTCAAAACATAGATTGTGGGTACTCGTTAGAACCGCCTCGGCGAGGCGGTTCTAACGAGTACCCACAATCTATGATTTGATCAGAAATAAGAAAAATAATGTATACCCCTGTTAACCCCAGTTTTACTATATAAAAGTGGGGTTTAAGGGGGTCAAAATTACATAGGTATGTGGTATGTTTTCGTGATGATTTGACGTCGCGCCGATGTCGAAATAGAGAGCAGTCTTCAGTTGTTTTGAAACTCGGGAAATAATTCCCTGCGGCATTGAAAGTCCGAATGCTTCAGCATGAGGTTTTTATCAGAACTTTCAAAGCCCTTGGGGATTTTTCCCGTATTCTGAACACCCGTAGACTAAATGGTATATTACATATACCATACAAATGACTTTTAGTCATTCTACTTACTCAAATGACGTCATATTTTGCTTCAAACGTACGTTACGTGACATAATATAAAGATGTAACATGGTGGCATTTATGCATTAATAATTCCACACTAGGAAATTTCCCAGTAGGAAATACCAACTTTTTTTTCACTGGATAACTCGGCCATTTTCTATAAGATATGTAATATACGACGTTGCTACATGTACAACATTGCGTTTTTGCTGGGGAAACTTCGGTGATTCAGATAAAGCTAGCATTAGACATCAAAATTCAAAAGGACCATGCTTTAAAAAGAGGGTGTCTTATAGCATATGCAGACAGCGATGACACAGATCAGTCTGTGCATCTAAGCAATCTAATCTGTACCTTAGTTGCCGCTTACAGAATTGCTGAAAGTTATAGACGCTATTGACAAACAGCAAGACACAGATTGGACTGCGCACATAGGCAGACCGATCTGGGTCATCGCTGTTCCCATTTGATTTTCATAGCACGGCTCCAATAATGTTTATTGCGATCGTGTCTAGTCTGTCCGGACAATAAAATATGCATGCTGGTCCGGGTCGTATGTTGAAAAGAGGTCTACTCTAAAAGGAAAGAATTTGCTCCCAAGGGGAGCAAATTCTTTCCTTTTAGAGAAGACCCCTTTTTAGAAGGGGCTTGTTGGCTTGCTCTCAGACTCTTCATTGAAGCTTTTCTCTAAGCACGTGGTCAGATTATGATATTTCCTTTGTAAGAGATTCAACACTAACTTTGTTAGTGCCTTTTATGTTTCCCGAGTGTATTTCTATTTAAATATCAGACTGACATTTATTGTGCAGTAATATTCTATATATTGTCTAAATTATCCCTTTGAAGATCCTTGGAGACAAAATAACTTGATGGATTCAGAGAAAGCGTGTTCTTATAAAGGTCAAACACGTTGTACTCTCTCTCTCTCTCTCTATGTAAACATGTGTGTGTGTGTGTGTGTGTGTGTGTGTGTGTGTGTGTGTGTGTGTGTGTGTAAAACAGTACTTGAAATCAACGAAACTTGAGTGATTATATCTCAGCATATAAAATATTACAAACCATTTCACTAGCCTTCATGATCTTGTGCTTACCAAAAAGATGTTTGTTAGATGTATTGTTCAAAACCTTCTCTTCCTTTTTACAACATATAGATGACAGTGTGCTTCTCCCCTTAAGTATTGATAATGGTTGAACTTGTTTTCTAAGCCCATATTCTTTTTACATTCTCTGCATCAATGCGGGTCCTGACGTTGCCCTATCCATAGTAGTACATTCCATAAAGCAAATATGATCAATTTAAACTTACAAAGACAGACAGACAGACAGTAGGTTTTAAACGCTGCCGTGCACACACAGAGACAGCGCCAGAAAAATCTGGATTAATTTTGCCTGGACCCTGGCTTGAAACGGCCTCTGCGCATAATTCATGCGCAGAGAAACCTCGCCCGGACCGAACTCTAGGGACCTGGCCTGTAAGTTTCATTTAGAGCAGTCAATCAAAACAAGAGCTTCAATACGCGTGTATTACCAATGCACAATGTAATCTAACACTTGCTCAGTCGCGCCACCAGACCCGGAGATCTTGTAAAAGGATAGCAAAAAGAACCACCACCCTATCAATCCGGTCTAGAGCACCTCCTCCTCTTCTTCGTAGTCACCAGCAGCAAGCATAAGCATGCGAGTCTTCTTTCTTGAACCCCGATGGCTCTTGTTAGGGTCATCCAGCCAATGATCTTCTGGAAACTCGGTGTTGGTTTTTCATTAGTGTAGTCTCCTTCCACCGATACGCTGGACGCCAGCCAGTCCATGTATAATTTGTTGGTGTTTTTCCTCATAACATTGCTTCATCCAAGTTGTTGATACCGATTCACATATTGAATGACAAACAGTGCAGAGCCAAAATCGGTTGGCTTTTAGCCGACTGATCTAGATCTACACTGTTTGCAATGCGAGGTATATCCGGGTTCAGCAGGACCGGGGCATTTATGTATGTTAATAGTTAGTGTGCGGTAAAGCATTTTCGACAAGAAAATTATTCGGCTGCACGTCTGGCATGTCTGAGCCGACAAGATGTTCAAGAAACAAGTATAAGCTTTCACAAAAAGCTTGGTCTACGCTTAGTATACAATGTGTGCTAAGTGTAGAGGAAGCTTTTTGTGAAAGTTAATACTTGGATGTAATAACTTTGATCAGTCCATGGAAAATAGCATTGGACCAATCATGGCCTTTCGTAGAGTGCTTCCGGAGCAATGAAAAAGTCAAAAATTGTCTACGTAGACAATAATGCAGTTTATTTCAGTGGCTGAATTGTAAAATGGGAAAGAATCAACAAAGGTTGTTTTTTTTGTGTGTGTTTTTTTTTTTTTTTTTTTTTTTTTTAACCATTTGAACCGCAACATGAGAAAACGTCCCTTCTGACATGTGCGTCCAACGAAGACTCAAATCATCCTGCGCATCTGCGCGGTCTGATCAGTTTTCATTGTCCACATGACGAAACTTTGTATCCTTGGCTATCCAAAATGCGCCCAGTGAAGAGTCTGATCACACTGCGCTAATGCGCATATCAGAAGGTACGCTTTCTGATGTTGCGGATTATATTTCTTAATGACTATGCTCCTAGAATGACATTTTCACACAACAATGTCAACCATTGCAGAGACCTCCCTCTGCATGCATTTTAAAGGGGAACGCAATATAAGTTGTAAATATATCTTGGAGTAAAGTGCTTAACAAGCCATTTATTTGGATGCAAGACTTTTCAAAAACAGTCTAGAAATAAGGAAGTTATGGTGGTTTGAATACATCTAAAATGGTTGTCATGGATGCCGCCATACTGTAGGCTTTGTGACGTCATACAACCCAAATTAAATATGCAAAACCAAATTTTAAAGGGTTTTTAAGAATAAGTTTGCTACAGTTTTTTTTATAATCTTTTAATTCTAGTGACAAGCAGTCATTTCCCCTGAAATAAACCAACTTTATGAGAATAACTACCCTTATGAAACGAATTTTATTTTTTATGAAAGCTCATTAAATATTCAAAAAGGCGACGCCCATACCACCAATGTTAAAATATTCAATCGTCTATAACTCTTCAACCGATTTTGATCAAATTTGTGTCACAATTCATTGTTTGAAAAGTTCTTTACTTTAAAGCACAGTACCTTTAAAGGTTGCGTTCCCCTTTAAAGACTTGTAAACATAAGTATAAAACTGCATTGTATAAGAATGTCTTGTAGAAAAACCATCAGCACGAACATCCGAAAGGTGTCAGATAACATATAAAATGTGTCAATAAAATAATATTGTAAAATTTAAAAAAAAAAAAAAAAAAAAAAAACACGTTCAAACGTTTATCGTATCGGCCATATTAGACCGGAAATCAGACATTTTTTGTGTCAGTCCATCTTTATGAACCTTTTAATACATGACATCGAAAAAAGGTAGAAAGTTTAATTTGAAATACAGTTTGCAAACAAAAAAAAATTAAAATTGGTTTCAGGCAGTAAACCAGGTTACGCTCCCCATCATGAAAACATACCTATATAATTTTGACCCTCTTAAGCCCCATTTTTACATAGTAAAACTGGGGTTTACAGGGGTAGAGATTATTTTTCTTATTTCTGCTCAAAAACATAGATTGTTGGTACTCGTTGGAGTACCCAAAATCTATGTTTTGAGCAGAAATTGGGAAACTATCAGAACTTTTATCTGAAAATTTTCATTTTTTGGTGGTAAAATTTTCAGAATATTTGAATAGGCGTGTTTTCGTAATGCCTTGAATGCAGGAAACAGCCCAGTATCACTTTTGGCTTCTTAGTTGCATATGTACATGAGAAAAAAAAACACATTCTAGTTTCTGTTTTGAACATTATTTTCTTTCTTTTCTATGAGGTTAATCTGAATATGCAAGATTTTATATACTTTGAATTTGTTAAGTATCAACTTCTTTTTTATATTGGAACCCATACTAATGGGGACATGCGGTACAAATTTTCAAATTGCTTTTATACAAGCTCCATTTTATAGTATTTGTGAAATAATTTTGTATCAGTCAGTATGCAAACAAACTCATAAAAACACTCCAGACTATGGCGTGATATACGTTGCAATATTGTATCTGGTAATATATTTGTTCCATATTCAAATATGTATTATATATTAAGATATTTATGCCCAATAAAAATTTATTTATATGCAAAATAGATATTTATTAACAATAAAATATATTGATTGGCAATAAATCTTATTTATTGGCAATAAAAAATATTTATTGGCAATTAAATTTATTTGTTGGCAATAAAATTATAAAAAAAATTTCATAATAAAAATATTTGTTCTATAAGTATATTCATCGGCAACAAAAGATGTGTATTGGCAATTAAAATATTATTATTATAAAAAATATAAAATATTTATAAAAGTGATACATATTTATTGAATCAATATTCTGTTGTGTCACAATAAAAAATATTTATCTGCAATGTGCTAAAAAATATGTTGGGTAAAATTAGCATTGTGGGATATGACACGGTTTTGTATCAGCGAATTTCATTGGCTCTGTGAAACCTAATAATGGCAGCCTCCATTGATTTCACAGAGCGGTGCCATATTGTTTTGGTTCGCAGTTTATGGTCAACTCGATCTTTGGCCGTTTCGACCATAGTCAATTCGCACCTTTTGATTCTTGGTCACATCGCACCCCCGGACACAAGTCAACTCAGTATTTCTCTCGTGTGTTGCAGTTTCTTTGTTTTGGATGTGACTTGTAATCTGCGCGGAATAACAGGGCTGATCATTGACCATTAGTCCATACGTGTCTAGCGGTCTTAATGTTTCCATGCAGACTGGAAAACTAGAGCTAAAGTTCTCATAGAAGTGGTAACAAAACTGCAACAAAGTCTCTAACATTCTAGGTAACCGGCAAACATGGGGGCACGAAAATCTAAGGTGCGAAAATCTAAGCAGCGAGTTGACCAAGGATCAAACCACCGGAAATTTTGTCGAGCCAATGAAATTATCTGTTACAAGGCTATCCCACAATGCTAATTTTACCCAATATATATTTTTTTAACTTACAATGAATATTACTTTTTTGTAAAAATTGTCAATAATTCTTTTTTTTTTTTTTTTTTTTTTTTTTTTTTTTTTTTTTGGGGGGGGGGGGGGGGGGGGGGGGCGGGGGGGGGTAAATAAATTTATATTCTATATATTGTAATTTTTTATTGTCCACATAAAATATTGTATCAATGCATATTTAGTTTGCAAAAAATATATATACATCGCACATAAATATTTTTATTGTGAATAAATATATTTTTATTGCCAGTGAATATGTTATCGTAAATAAATATATTTCTATTGGCAATAAGTATTCATGTAGCAAAGAAATATATTTTTATATCGCAAATAAATGTTTTATTGTGAATAAATATATTTTATTGGCAATAAATATCTTAATATAGAATACTTATTTTTAATATGGAACAAATATATTATCAGATACAATATTGCAACGTATATCACGCCATACCAGACCGTTCAAGCATATTGCACATTTTGTCAATTTTACAATTTTATGCATCGGTCAATGAAATCTGGAACTTGATAAATCTTATTAGTGTCTATCAGTTTCCAAAAATATTAGAATATTCCCGACGGTTTAAGCACCATGCCCGTTTTTTGCTGACTACGAAGGGACGGACACACAAGATGATTTTAGGGCACCCTTTCGGGTTGTGCACTCTGACTGTTTCGCATATGTTTAGAGTCATCTTTTTGCTTGTTACCCTTTAATTATAAATTGTCTGCAGAATACAGTGATTTCTAAAGATGCTATCATTGTAGAAGAACAGACTTTAAGGGTCTGTCTGGCAAAAATAAAGCACGATTGCTTCATCTCCGGCTTTCTGATGGAACAGTCTCCACCCAAGTAATTGAACAACTCTTCAACTATAATACAGTTGGACGCCGCCATGCGAAAACGTGTTATCGGGCATATGCGTACAGTGAATGCCCAGATCAGACATTGCGTCCGCGCAGTCTGATCAGGGCCTTCACTGTTCGCTACCAGAATCATTGGATACCACAGAATGTATGAATGGAGAGCAAAGGCCCGGATGATACTTTGCGCATGTGCAGGATGATCTGAATTTGCGCATTTTGCGCATATTGGAAGGCGGTTTTTTGCTTGATGCGGCCCTTATAAGAAGAAATATTAGAAATTGTACTACATGGCATGTGTGTCCAGTGAAGACTCAAATTAGCCTACGCATCCGCGAGAGAGGTCATTCTGCTCCACTACCATATTGTTTGCTTTCCGCAATAAATGTTTGTACATGTTCTTCATGTTCAAGAAGGGCAGTTGTCAGTTTCTGGCGAAAGAATGTGCACAATACTGGTTAACCGCTTCGAGGACTAAGCCTGTCCGGTAAACGTGTGGTTAGGTAAACTGACCGCGCTCGACATGACCCCATTGGGTTGATTGGGCCGTAAAACCTCAACACAAACAAACATGTACTTCATGAAATATTCTTTTATTTCAATGGTAATCTAGGTGACTATCGCCATAAAGCAAAATAATAAGAGCCTTTTAACCCATTTATGCCTAGCGTGCCATAAAAGGGACATTGGCAAACAGTGTAGATACAGATCAGACGCTGCAGAACGCGGCGTCTGATCAGGGTCTATACGGTTAGTATTAAATTAAGGAATTTCTAAAACACATGGTAATAATAAAAACCTACACAGACACTTTTTTTTTTTTGTTGGAAATGGACCTGTCCCAAAAGTTGAGACAGGAGAGTCCATTCGGTATAAATGGGTTAAAGAAACCTACCAACACCCAGACATTACAGTTACATTACTTGTTCAATTAACAGACCGTGTGTCAGAAGATCTTCATGGGGAAAATAGCCCATAGATTTACATCTTATCCCTTGCCATGCTGAATAAATTAAGAGGCCACGCCCACTTCTAGTTTTCAGCCAATTCAGATTACTTGGTCCAGGTTGTTGATACAAATTCACATACTGAATGACAAACAGTGCAGATCCAGATCAGTTGGCTGCTTCAGAAGCCAACTGATCTGAATCTTCAGTTCGCTTCTTCAGAAACCAACTGATCCGTTCTACACTGTTTTTAAAGGCAGGGCATATCCTAGTCAGCAGTCAGGGTTAACAGATTCGAAAAGAAATTTCAACTTAGACTTTCAAGTCGACTTGTACAAGACTTCTGACAGTGTTTCCTTCACTTTAAAGAAAAGGGATCTACCCTATAAAAACTATGAACTTGTACGTAAAATTTAGAGGTGATTCCTTTTCAGAAAGCGCTTAGTGAGAAGGAAAGCAAACAGGGGGTTGCAAAATTGTCTAAAAATGACAAAAACAAAACTACCAAGTTTATCCAGTCCCCTTATGCTTCCTCTTTTAAAAGGGCTTTCTTCACTTTACTTACTTTAACCCATTTATGCCTGGCGTCTCCCAAAAAAGACACTGGTAGTGTAGACCCAGATCAGACGCCGCAGAACGTGGCGTCTGATCAGGGTCTATACTGTTTGCATTAAGAACAGAAATTTCTACAAAATATGGTAATAATAAAAAAAAAAAAAAAAAAAAAACTAACCAGACATCCCTTATATTGAAAATGGACGGGTTCGAAGAGTAAAGGTAGAAGAGTCCATTCGGCATAAATGGGTTAACCGTTAAAACCACTCTAGGGACATATTCAGCAGACGACAAATTGATTATATTTTTCTTACTTCTAAAAGAAAACAGGTTTTGACATTTCTTTGCATGAAATGTGAAAACATATTTTTTAGGAAAAACAAGAAAAATATTTCAAAATGTCGTCTGCTGAAAATTTTACCCAGAGTGCACAGCGGTAAATTTTACACTGTGTTCGAATCTGTCATTTCTTAAGAAACGGTTCAAATAAAATAGCATAAATGCAAAATAAATGCAAAGCTTGAACAAGGTTTATGATGGTATTAGGAAGCCAGCTTGTATTTAGACTTGTTTTATTATTGTGAATAGTTGATAGAAGACGACATTCATGGCCCACAGAGAATGCCAAGATCTCAGACAACAAGACAAGAATATGTTTGTAACCCTTAAAGCGCTCAGCAAAATTGTAGCGAGAAGATATTCTCATACCATGGAGACATACTCTGTTCTGCTAAAATGATCTTCATTACGAATGGAGGCAAAAATCCTAGTTTAAGTCCTCTATTCAACTTAACAAAACTCAATAAACTGACCAGTTCACGATAAGTATGTCATCTTCTTGTTTTTTTTTTTTTTTTTTTTTTTTTTTTTTTGGTTACGTTAGAAAACTAAAGCTCATAGCCCTGGGGCCTGGCAAAGGTCTCCCGGGAGTTTTACTCTATTCTAACACAAGCAAAGTGTTCCTTCTTGACTATTTTTCTACACATATCATCTCCTTTACCAGCCAAATCAGAGAGAAAGAAATTCTAAAAGATAGAATTTTTGTGAATAATGAATAACTATGCTGATACAAATAACAGTTGGGCTGGAGTACGTCTAAGGACATCTTAACACTGCCTTTTGACAATGCTTCTCGAAGTCCAGAGTAAACGTGTCAACCTGATCTCCTTTGTCCACTTTTGTGACTTCCTGTTTGCTTTCCCGTACACCAATCCCTTCGAAAAAAGGGGTCTACCATAAAAGGAAAGAATTTGCTCCCAAGGGGAGCAAATTCTTTCCATTTAGGGTAGATCCCTTTTCAGAAGGGAGCAAAAACAATTTTGACAGAGTTGTCTCCCCTTGAAAGTGTTTCGATTCCCCGTATTGTGTCAAGTTTTGCTACACGGTACTGACTGTAGACTGGCCCCAGTCTCCAGTGACTAAATATTTTTCTCATATTCTTGTTTGATAATCCACTAAGATAAAACCAAAAAAAAAAAAATATCATGATCCTAGTGACCAGCCTCTATAGTCATGATATTACTTTGGTTTTATTTTAGTGGATTATTAAACAGATTATAAGAAAAATTATGTTGTCACTAGAGACTGGAGCCAGTCTATACTGAACAGCTGAATGAATGACACACAATGATGTGTCCGAAAAACACATCATTATGCGCCATTAATTCAACGCTTTAACACAATTGCCATTAAGGCAATATATAGATGTAGCTGCCAAAAACGCATGTCAATGTCACATTTTTGAAATGTTATAACTATTCTTGACATAAATGCGCTCTGGCACAAAAATGTCATAACTAGCATCCACAAAAAAAAAAAAAAAAAAAAGTAGAAAGAATTTGCATTAACCGTATAGCGCTTATCACAAAAGCAATAGAGTACATTTTGAGTTTTTTTTTTTTCTTTTTTTTTTTTGTTGTTGTTGTTGTTGTTTTTTCTTTTTTTGTTTGTTTTTTGTTTTGTTTTTATCATTATTAATCACAGAAAATAAGGTTTGACAGTCCTTGCCTAACAGACGATTAACATGAAATACCATGTCTTATTTTCGCTGAAAAAAATTAATTTAAAAACATGTCGTCTGCAACAATTTTGCTTAACGCTTCAAGGGTTAACAGAAGTTAAAATGCCATTATGCCATATTCAAACAAAGGCGCTCAGATCGGTCCGCGCTTTTTCAATCCGATCAGGGTCTTTCTTCACGCTTACAGAATCAATGGATCATGGATGAGTACTGGCTGATCTGAGCCTTTACCCAATGTTCGCATATGGAAATGGGCCATTTTACTCCGGTGCGCATTTAATTTGATTTGAGTTGGAGTTTTATGGTCCAGTTAACACTGTTAAGGTCATGAGCCAGTCAGCTAACAAACTCACACTTTTCCTGGTCAAGTTTAGTCCGCCAAACGGTTAACCAGTACGGGTGCACATACTTTGGCAAGTAACTGACAATTGCCCTTCTCGAATAAACGGAAGTCGGAGACTGACCGTAGAAATGATTTCACGATCACTCTCCACGAAAGTTATATGACCGAGCTGGGCTGGGATTCGAACTTATACGACCCCTGGATCTACAGTCAAACGCGCTACCGACTGCGCTATGGAACCGCAGCATCTGTGAAAGCATACCTTTTATGCACAGGCAAACACAATCAGTCTGGAGAACGGCTTCGCCTTTTGTACGAATCACGTTTTTTTTTCGGACTGTGCATGCTGGCACAGAATGATAACAGCCTACGCTATTCGCCTATTCCATGTCTTATAACGCGGTTCTTACCCAGCAGCACATGACGTTAATACAACGTCGGCTCAACGTCGATGCAACGTTATGACGTTGCATCGACGTTGAGCCGACGTTGTATAAACGTCATGTGCCCGCTGGGTAGAGGCGTCTGTTCACGTCCGAAGGTAGGCCAGCTTTCCATCGGGTAGTTTCCTTTTCTTTATCTTACATCTTCGGTCAGCTACCCGTGCCGTAAGATATGAAGGCATCTTCATTTGTCTGGGGGTTAGTCCGAAGGTACATCTTCTCTTGTTGAGGCTTATATGAGAAAGAAACTCATCACGAAAACATGCCTATTTAATTTTTACCCCCTTCAACCCCACTCTTATATAGTAAAACTGGGGTTTACAGGGGTATACATTATTTTTCTTATTTGTGCTCAAAAACATAGATTGTGGTACTCGTTAGAACCGCCTCGTCGAGGCGGTTCTAACGAGTATCTACAATCTATGTTTCGAGCAGAAATGTGAAAAATATCCGAATTTTTTTATCTGAAAATTTTCAGTTTTTGGTGGTAACATTGTCAATATATTTGAATAGGCGTATTTTTATTATGTTAATTGTAGACAAAACGGAGTGGAGATTAACGATTAGCATGCTGGGTAACTTCAGCAGACGACATTTTGAAATATTTTTCTTACTTTTCCAGAAAAGAGGGTTTGGTATTTCGTGCAAATTGTCTCCTAAGGAGACAATGTGTGAAATTTCAAATCTTTTTTTCTGGTAAAATAAGAAATTATCGTCAATTTGTTGTCTGCTAAGTTAGTCCAGAGAATGGTAAGGATAAATGTATGGAGTAAAGAATGAAATGATCTACAACATAGGAAAATGGTTCTTATGTCATGTGTGCACAAGGAAGTATTAGATCAGCCTGCGCATTCTTACAGCATGATCAGATCAGTGGGGCTCTCTAGTGTTTTGGGGAATCAGGGAACATGCTCATTATTTTCGGGAACAAGGGAACACTGGCAAATTTTCTAAGGGAACAAGGGAAAGAGCTCATTTTGGGGCACAAGGAACAATTTTGAAGATCACTTTTAGGGAACAGGGGAACATGACCGATTTTTTTAGGAAACAAGGAAACATGGTACTCTTCCTTGTTGGTCGGAGTCCACTTACAAAATCATTGGGTACAATGAAATATATGGACGAACAGAGAAGGCCCTGATCAGACTGCGCAGATGCGCAGTCTGATCAGGGCCTTCCCTGTTCGCATAGGATATAAGCGCCATTTTCTTACATTGCGCCGCAAACGACTTTCTCTTGGCATGTCTCGAGGGGATTTCATCTTTTACGAGGAACGTTTCTTCACAGCAAAGATTATCTAAAAGGCTAGAAAACTTAAATTTCAACACATCTCTGTCTGAAATTCTACATAATAAGCCCATTTAAACACCTAAAATAGGCAGTGGAAAAGGTTTCAAATTGAACTAAGAAAATTAAGTCCGCCAAGAGAATTTAAACTAATACATAAGTAAAATATCTAATATCCACTGGCGCGTCTAAATTTTCTGTATGCAATTTACCGAGACAATAAAGGCTGAACATTAAAGTGTTTGTTCATGGCACAAACTGCTGCCTCTCTTATTCTCCTTCTCTCTCTCACTCTCTCTATCTCTCTGTCTCTCTCTCTCTCAAATAAAATGTTCATATCACAAAATGCTCTCTGTAATCAGACGCCGCACTCTGCGGCGTCAAATCTGGGTCAACACTGTTTGCCAGTTCCCTTTTATGGGATGCTAGGCTTAAATGGTTAAAGACATATATTCTCTGCCTCTTGGATGGGGTAGTCCATCATGATTGCACGCAATATATAGCCCTGACAGTGGTGGCTCACATCAAAGGCTGGTCTTATCTAAGTGATTATGATTGGATTATCACTGTCTGAAGTCTGTTTAGGTGGGGCCAGAAAAGGTGAAAATGAATAGAGTCTCATAAAGTGTTCATTATTTTATTTGAACTATAAGAATATTTTACATTAATTATAAATTTTATTGATTATTGTTTCATAAGAAATATCGAAATTCAGATATCTAAATTCAATTATGCATTGTATGTATTCTTATAGGATTTTAAAGTGAATAAATGAACTCTTAGTTTTCAAAGTTTAAAAAAAAAAAAAAAAAATGAAAAATAATAAGACAGAATTTGTTTTATCTATTTCTTTATTTACTTTTATTTATGTATTAGGTAAAAGATGAACACTTCAAAAGATCAAAATTGTTATCAGACTTGTCATAAAACAAAACATTTGAGCTTAATTTGAAGCTATAAAATGTTTTGTTTTCTAAATCTGTGTTCCCCATTAATGACTGAGCAACGAAGAAATGAGAGACATTGTTTTATTCACCCAATCTATTATCACAAGTTTTAAACTAAGAACAAAATAATATATACATCTCAGATACCTAATAAATTTTATCACTTTTTTAGTGAAATTTCATGTTTTAAAATGGTTTTAAAGAAGTTTTCACTGGATAATGAAAGCAAGTTTATTCCTAAAAGTTCTAGCAAAGTTACGATGGATTGTGTGTAATATTGGATTAAATGTTTAGTTTCTGATTAAAATAATAATAATAAATTAAGTTACACTTGTTTATGAAACTTTTTATTATAATCTTCAAATTCTGTAATATCAAAATAGTTTCAAATGGATAAATGAATAAAAACTTTTTTTTATACTTCTAACCATTTACCCTAGCCCAAAACTGATTTTCCCATATGTGGCCCCTACCTGTTTGAGAGCCATAGGTCACCACAGATGTATGATCTGTTATCTGCATATTTCACTAATAGGGTCATTAGGATGTTACGCAATGGAAAACTGTATTTGTCTTTAAGCATAACTTGGTGATTATGACTAAGATGTGTTTATTTTACAAAGATATGTTAACGCAATAATTCTGTCAAAGATTGGAGTTTCCAGTATACCTCAACTTTACTCTCATGGGTCATTCCTTTTAGCATCTATTCACATTGTATCTTCACTACAATAAACGTGAGTGCCGTGTCGCGGCGGTAAAACGACTTCCCGTACTTCACTATAGTGAAGTTTATTATTTCTGGTCCTTTATGATCAATGAGTCCATTCTGAGATTTTGGAAAATTTATATGAGGGTCACGTTTTAGGTCTAATTGGCCGAAACTAGTACGTCTGGCCCAGAAACTTGCCACTTTAGTTGTTTTGTGCTTAATGTGTGTTTTCATTGCACTCAAGTGTCAATCACTTTAGAATCTATTTGTGTCTGGGTATCACTGCTTTAAACCCTGAAATGTTTGAGTAGCATTGTTTCACCTGTTTTGAGCTCCAAATATACAGGTAATGCCTGGTTCAGCAAAAATCAATTAATCCAAGAACAAAGACCAGAAATAAAGCCAATGTCTTATAATAATGATGGATGAATATAAGACAAATGCTTGAGAAACACTTCATCACCGTTTATTCTCTTTTAGTCCGACTCAAGCATCATCAAAAACAGACGTTAAGATACAATAATGACAGATGGTATTTTAAACCACCGACAACAGTTCAGTGCCGTTACACGAGAGATTACCTTGCTTGCAAAAAAGGTAAACAACAAACCAGATATCTTCATTAACGCCTGCTTGTTATAAAGAAAACGAAGAAAATAAAAACAAAATATCGATCTTTCCATTATTTACCATATGATCATGAAATACATTATTATCTCACAGGGAGTAATTCCTCTTTCCTTTAAGTGTTGTCCAAATTAGAAGGGAGGCCAACATTTCCATGTCAGAGTTATTCCTTTTGAACGCATACTAGTCACCTTAACCCTGGTCCTGCTGAACCCGGGTATGCCCTGCCTTTGCAAACAGTGTAGATCCAGACCAGATGGCTTCTCTGGCTCTGCACTGTTTGCCATTCAGTATGTGTGTTGTTCTCAGCAATATAGATCAAGTAATCTGATTAGCTGAAAATTAGAAGTGGGTTGGCATCTTAATTTATTCGGCATGGCAGGGGTTAACAGTAAATTCCGTCAACAAAAATTGCTATGCATTAAGTATCAAGGTTTTGTTACTTGGCTTAGATGAGCTCAGTTAAAAAGTTGTATTTATAGGACAAAGTTTTCATGATGGCTATAGAGTACTTTTACCCAGTCATAAATTGTCTTGCCAAGATTACCATAAAAATGACTATCGTTTCGTCAAAACTAATTGCAGTGTTACAGTTTCAGTGTATTTAAGTCTAGAAATACTAATTAACGATGGCAGAATTCCGACAACCCAGAATAGACTTTCAGTTATTAGACAAGCATAAATTCCTAACGGAGAGATAAGGATGTAAATAATAGCACAATTCCAGACATCGTCTAGTGGGGCCCTGACAATACATTGCAATTATTCAGTTTATATGGGGACTCATCATTCAGCACGCAATGTGAGAATATATATATATATATATATATATATATATATATATATATATATATATATATATATATATATATATATATATATATATATGCCATTTGCACAGAATAAAGACTCAGATTAGCTTACACATCACGCACAGTATGATCAGGACCTTTTCTTTTGATCAGTATTGGCCTCGCCATGTTAAAATGTGCCTACTGGGCAAAGGCGGACTGATCAGGGCGTTCGCTTTCCGTTTATGAAAATATTTAACACTAAAGAATATATCGTAATAAGCCTAAGTATTGGGACATATAGGCCTGTGCAAACAGTGTAGACGTTGATCAGACGCCGCAGATTACGGCGTCTGATCATGGTCTACACTGTTTGCCACTCATACAGCAATATTTTAGACGCATCAACAGGTAGTAATATGACGCTTTCAAATTTTAGGAGCAGTATGGTAAGTAGTTAAGGTGTCCCAATGCTTATGGTCAATACGGGTGTACAGGTATACTAAAGGTTTTTATCAGATTATGCTGACTCGATGGCTGATCTGGATTGTTACTGGTCGTATATACCCGAAATTCACCTTTTCCCATGACGCGGTCTACATGATTTGAACGAATTTCATTTTTGTAACGCCGGCGACTCAGTCACAAACTCAATAAAGCCCGGATTTTATGTTTAAGTTGTGTGTGATACGTTGAGTTTACAATAGATAAAAATCACACACACACACACACACACACACACACACACACACACACACACACACACACACACACACACAGAGAGAGTCCATTTCTTTTAATTCAATACATTGAAAATATACCTCGAAAACATGCCTATATAATGTTGAAACCCTTAAACCCCACTTTATATAGTTAAACTAGGGTTTTCAGGGGTAAACATTATTTTTCTTATTTCTGCTCAAAACATAGATTGTGGGTACTCGTTAGAACCGCTTCGCCGAGTACCCACAATCTATGTTTTGAGCAGGAATATGAAAAAATATCAAAACTTTTTATCTGAAAATTTTCCATTTTTGGTTGTACAATTTTCAATATATTTGAATATGTGTGTTTTCGTAAGGATGGATAAAATAGCTCTAGAAATTATGCGCGTAGAAAATAGTGCCGAGATTCCTGCTCTGTGGATTTATCAAAGTATAAATGTCTTTTTTGAATTGTTCTCGGCCAACAAAATTGCAGCCTTTTGAGTCGAAATTATATTCTAATGATCCCAAGCGAAGGCGCAGTCTCATCACAGTTTTCGTTGTCCGCATATGCAATAAAAGCTAGTTTCGTATGATGCTGCAAGCATTAACGTAGTGTATCAGAATTATTCTATATACAAAGAAAAGGTAGTCACATAGTTATTATGCTAACATAAAGCATTTAAGGGGAATTGATATGGAGAGGCAACTTTGTCAAAATTCTTTTGGAGTAGACCCCTTTCTTTTAGAGCAGACCTCTTTTAGAATAAGTACCCTTTTCTTTTGGAATAGATACCTTTTTTTCAGAAGCGCCTTGGTAAAAGGAAAGTAAGCATGAAGCTAAAAGAAATGTAAAAAAAAATGGCGGAAACCATACCAAGTGTACCCAGTTCCCTTAACCCATTTATCCTAGTGGATTATTCTACTTTAACCCTTTGGACAAGTTCATTTCCTATATAAGGAGTTACCATTGTTATGTTTCATAGAAATATCTGAACTTAATGCAAACAGTGTAGACCCTGATCAGCGGCGTCTGATCTGGTCTGCACTGTTTGACAATGTCCCTTTTAAGGGACGCTAGGCTTAGATGGGTTAAACATCACATATCTGGCTGGCAACTCCAACAAGTGATAAAATCACACGGAATTCGTTATGCAAACAGTTTCAGAATGATATCTCACGCAATACTAAATATTGTATGTAACCTACGACCTTTGAGTCACACACACAAAAGATAAGAATATTGTTGTAAAAAACATGCGCTAACTAAAAACACTTGTTTATCATAAACGTATAAGTAAAGAAATGATGATAAAGGTCTACGAGGATCTTTCTATGGTTTGAGCCTGACAGATGCTCTTATACCAAGCAATACTAAGTTTTGTATGTGACCTATAATCTATAACAGGTGAAACTTAACATTCTACATGGTAAGTAAACCTTGAAAATTAGACAACTCCTCTCACATAGAAACAACTATGGCCTAAATACGAAGATCCTAAGCCTAAAGGTGACCGCAATCCTAGTGACTATAACTTAGTATTCTAAGTTCAGTGAACCGTGAACAGCAGGACATAGTCATATACTGATGATGAGCTTCAGCTGTTCTCTACTAGAAGCAACTGTGATCCAAGCATGACGACCCTTCGCAAAGGCGCGCGCTAAAACTGCAGGCATTTTCAAAACAGTTCCAGCTACGACAATATAGGTGGTAAAAATGACAACCTTTATGTATTTTCTTTGTTCTGTTTGTATACAAACTTATACTGAAAATTGTAGCGACAGTCTGTCCATTACTTAAAGGCTCCGTATTCCTCAAAATAGACATTTTATCCAAGAAAGTTTTAATAAATTGATAACTACATTGATACGATCATAAACTGTCTGTAAAATTTCAGTTAGTTAACTGGATCAAAAATGAAATGATTCTTTATCGTATCTCTGAATTAATGTTGTCAAAAATGAAATGTTTTTTTATCGTATCTCTGAATAAATATTGGCAACATTAATTCAGAGATACGATAAAGAATCATTTCATTTTTGATCCAGTTCAAGAACGAGAGACTAACTGAAATTTTACAGACTGTTAGGTGCCACATTTTATAATTGTATTAATACTATATATCAATTAATTAAAACTTTCTTGGATAATAAAATGTCTATTTTTTACAGAAATATGAAGCCTTTAACAGATGGTTGAAGTTAAACTGTGCTGGTCGTTTAAAGTATTTCATGTATACATGTATTTTGCATGAGAACAATAAATCATGACCAAGAATACCAAGTAATTACGTTATATTTCAGTTTCCGTTTCGCATGAATCCAGAACCAGTATTTATTACTGGAGGTACATGGTCTATATCTAAACTCTTTATTCTTCAGATTTATTCACAAACAGAACACTGAAAGACACACGCGTAAGAAAACTTTCGTGTACGATCCTCCAGATGCTCGCTACATTGAACCAATAGTGTTCTTCAATGTACGTATATGGACAAAATTTGAAGTAGTCTGTACATATACGCCTACATGTCAGTGGCCTGACTGACTTAACCAAACTTAGCATATACTCAATAAAAGCATCGCAAGCTTAATACCCCGCCATAACAATTATTTGTTTATGCATTGAAGTTATCGTTGCGAAAATGTCTGGAAAGAAAATGACGGAGGGACAGATAACAATCCTAAACCAGATCTTGATAATATCAATTGACAGATAACAATCCTAAAGCAGATCTTGATAATATCAATGCATATAGGAAGTTTGGTTAAAAGGCTTTGTTATTTACTCAAGTTATCATCCAGAAATGAAAATATGGACATGTCTCGGGCAGATAACTCCGTAAAAATTTGACAAAATTTGCCCATTAGCAATTCCAAACCTGATCTCCTTACTGTCAATACATATAGCAAGTTTGGTTAAAATCCCTTGTTATTTACTCAAGTTATCATCCGGAAACGAAAGTATGAGTGTGTCTCGGGCAGATAGCTCCGAAAACATTTGACGAAATTTGACCATTAGCAATCCCAAACCAGACCTCCTTAATGTCAATGCATATAGCAAGTTTGATGAAAATCCCTTGTTATTTACTCAAGTTATCATCCGGAAACGAAAATATGGGCGTGTCTCGGGCAGATAACTCCGTAAAAAATTGACGAAATTTGCCCATTAGCAATCCCAAACCAGATCTCCTTAATGTCAATGCATATAGCATGTTTGTTAAAATTCCTTGTTATTTACTCAAGTTATAGTCCGTAAACGAAAATATGGGCGTGTGTTGGGTAGATAACTCCGTCAAAATGTGACGAAATTTGCCCATTAGCAATCCCAAACCAGATCTTCACAATATCAATGCATATACCAAGTTTGGTAAAAATCCATTGATGTTTATTCAAGTTATCATCCGGAAACGAAAAATGGACGGACGGACGGACGTATGACAGACGGACGGACAGACGGACGGACGGACTCACGGACGACAAACGCGAAACCATAATACCCCGCCACTATTGTATGGCGGGGTATAAAAAGTGGTAATTTCAGAACTCTTTATCTGATCAAAAACAACAGAAATATGAACATTCATTCTATAAGATGTCGGCGGCAATTCTCCCTCCTGAATAGTTTCACTGGGCACATAGGTTTCATAAACTCCTATTTAAAAGGGTATTCCGAAAATTCAATATAAAAAATAAAACCAAAAGCTACTTTAATATAATTTTATTTGACTGAGTACCCTAATATATGAAAAGTAACTCAGTAAATATATCTGTTGTGATAAAACTTCAGTTGAATATTGATACGGACAGACAGGCTGGTCAGAGTAGTTTATGTCCGCAAATGAGAATGGGAACATGTTTTCCTTAACAACATAATTACCTAAATTATCATGTAAATTGGCTCTTTTTCCGGTCCCAAAGGAGGTGTGTATTTCCAAGAGCACAAGAAGTTATTGAAAAGCGTAATTAGAAAGATAGAGACAACTAAATTGTCATCTCTCAACGGACTTTTAAAATCTAATAATCAAAATTTTGAATAGAGTAGAACAGAACAAAACACGATATCATTTCTTTCACACTGTAGAGTACATATGAAGTACTCTACAATGACAACCATGTTAAAGTTTTGATATTTAAAGGTACATGCGCAGCTCTAGGAATAAAATCTAACCCTGGTCCTGCTGAATCCGGATATGCCCTGCCTTTGCAAACAGTGTAGATCCAGATAATTTGGCTTCTGATCTGGATCTGCACTGTTTGCCATTAAGTATGTGAATTTGTATCAACAACCTGGATCAAGTAAAATTAGAAGTGGGTGTGACACCTTAACTAATTCAGAACGACAAGGGGTTTATTAAAGGTGAGCTATTGTGATCGGTCAATGTCCGTCGTGCGTCGTCCGTCGTGCAGCATCAACAATTTGCTTTAAAAGCCTAACCCTCCTACACCCCTGTGCCAGTTGACTCGAAACTTGGTAGGAAGAATCAGAGTGACTTGTAGATTAAAAACAGCTAAAATCGTTCCGATCGGAAATCCAAGATGGCCGCCATCTTGAAAATCTTTTTTTCGCTTCTCCTCCTGACCCAAAAGGCCAATTGATTTGAAACTTGGTAGGAAGCATCGGGGTGACTTGTAGATCAAATATAGCTCAAATCGTTCCGATCGAAAATCCAAGATGGCCGCCGGCCATCTTGACATTTATTTTTCGCTTCTTCTCCTGAACCGAAGGGCCAATTGACTTGTAACTCGGTAGGACCCATACGGGTGACTTGTAGATCAAAAATAGCTAAAATCGTTCCGATCGGAAATCCAAGTGGCGGCCATCTTGAAAATTTATTTTTCGCTTCTTCTCCTGAACCAAAGGCCAGTTGACTTGAAACTTGGTAGGAAGCATCGGGTGACTTCTAGATCAAACGGCGGCCATCTTGAAATCTATTTTTCGCTTCTACTCCTGAACCAAAAGGCCAACTGACTTGAAACTTGGTAGGAAAGATTGGGGTGACCTGTGGAGCAAAAATAGCCAAAATGGAGCAAAAATAGCCAAAATCGTTTCGATCGAAAATCCAAGATGGCCGCATGGCGGCCATCTTGAAAATTTATATTTCGCTTCTTCTCCTGAACTGAAGGGCCAATTGACTTGTAACCTGATAGGAAGCATCGGGGTGACCTGTAGATCAAAAATAACTAAACTCATTCCGATCGGAAATCCAAGCTGGCCGCGATGGCGGCCATCTTGAAGCTTTCTTTTTCGCTTCTTCTCCTGACTCGAAAGACCAACTGACTCCAAACTTGGCAGGAGTCATCAGGGTGACTTGTAGATAAAAAAAAATTAAAGAAAAGAGTTAAAATCGTTCCGATCAGAAATCCGAGATGGCACCATGGCCGGTATCTTGGAAATCTAGTTTGCACTTCTTCTCCTGAACTGAAAGGCCAATTTATCTGGTAATCAGGTGAGCGATACAGAGCCATCTTGGCCCTCTTGTTAATAAGTACTACTGAAGTAAACTTACTTTACTGAAGTAAGCTGTGTTTTGTCTCATTTCTTTGACCATTTGAAGCAAACTTAGTAATGAAATATTCGTGTTTTGATAATTTGAAACACCAACGTGATTTTGTTTTCATCAAAATATTATGATTATTATCTATTTAGTTTAGTGTCAGCCGACTAACTGTCAGTAGTCGCTATTTCCAGTTCGATGGTCAGCAAATATACGTTGGAATCGCCATTGCCATTTGGTCATATTACATGTGAAACTATAAAACACAATGTATTATAGCGAACATTGGACTGGACGCAAAACCTTCACACTATGGAGTGAGGAAAATAAATATTTACTCTTTGTTACAGAGCACAGTCGAACTTCAATGGCTCGAACATCTTTTGGACCGTGGACATTTGTTCTAGACATGGGTAGTAGGAGCCACGGAGGGTTTATCATAGCGACAGGTCAGGAGGCAAATGGATATCATTTAGGGATGTCGTATTGATCTATTATAAAATAATGGTGTGTTGAGTGTACTCATTAGAATCGCCTCATCGATAAAACAAGAAAATTTCCCTAAAATATCCCTAAATATTAGTTTTAATTAGAATATCCTTGGGACTCAAAAACTAGTTCGAATTAGCCACAGTAAACGAATTATCGGTGTTCGACTCATTGATATTTTATTGTATTACACAGTCTCCGGCGCAATAACAGATGTACCTTAGTTACCCAAAATATTCAGACAGCCATGAATGAACAAACAGTGTAAGCCCAATTGTACTGCTTGTCACTGTTTGCATTAATTGTTTCATTTAGCTAACAATGTCTTGAACAACTGAGCTATGGCTGATGGCGCCCTTCAAAGGCCTTTGTGTTCTGTGTGAACAGCGAATGCCCAGGTTAGCCTGCGTATTAGGGTACTCTGATTGTCAATACATTGTCCGTGAACAATGATTCTGGAAACTAAATGCCAGCATGGACTGCTCCGTAAATGGCACAAACCCCTTATATCGTGATGTGCATCATACACCAATATGGAGAAAGTGCGTAATTATGCTCAACGTATAATCTGGTAGGATCGTATATTTTGTTTATGGTACTTTTGCCAGGAATTTATGGACTTTCTAGAAAATATTTAAGGGAAATGTACAGACTTTCATGAGGAGCTAATCTGTAAAATTGTTTTGCCTATTATGAAAAAGTGTCTACTATAAAAGGAAAGAATTTGGGAGCAAATTCTCATGGGAGCAAACTCTTTCCTTTTAGAGTATACTCCTTTTCAAAAGGGTCTTAGGATGCAGAAAAGAAAACTGGAAGTCACAAAAGTTGTCTCCCTTGTAAACCTGGCTGAAAATGTACCAAGCGTATATATTAATCATAAATACGTTTGTGGTCAACCTAGGCTGGCCCCAGTCCTTATATAGTGACTAAATTTATTTTTAATAATTCTCTTTGATAGTGAAACTAATAGAAATCAAGACAATACTAACATGTTAAGATTATGAAGCACTGGTCACTATGTGACCAGTGCTTCATAACCTTAGCATGTTCACATTGGCTTTGTTCTTAATTTTACTGTCTATATCAAAGAGAATTATAAACAATACGTTTAGTTATTAGGGACTGGAGCAAGTCTAGTACCAACACCTCAAAAGAACTTTTGACATAGTCAGCTCTTAAGAAGCATTCTAGCTTCGCTGTTGTGTTGTAATAGCTGTCAAAGGTAAGAATTTCCACTCATAACAAGAAAACAGCTTGACTGTAATAATTAGTTTTGTTCGTTTTCAGCTGATGAATAGTAATCTTGAATAGTACTGGAAAGGTTTCCATCTATTTTTTTATGAACCGGAACGCAGGAAACGTACGTTTGGACGTACGCCCAGCGAAGATTCAGATCAGACTGCGCATTCGCGCAGTCTGATCAGAATCTTCACCGGGCGAACTTTGGCAAGCCAAGATGCACAATTTCTTCATCCATGCAGACACTGAAGACTCTGATCAGACTGCGCGAAGGAGCAGACTGATTTGAGTCTTCGTTGTCACATGTCTGAAGGAACGTTTTCTCATGTTGCGCTGAACGTTTTCTCATGTTGCGCTCATGTTTATTTAGGTAAGTAGGGTATAAGCCGTCTCAGCTGGATCTACACTGTTTGCAATAGTATGTGGTTTGGTCTGCAAGGATGATAGGGTTAAAGCAGTTTGTATCAAACTATGCTGCTGTTTGAGCCAGGCAACAAAATGAAGGATGATTACTTTTCCGGGTAAGTAACTCGGCCAATGTTTTGTTTTCCTTCTGTAAAGGGGTCTACTGTAAAAGAAAATAATTTAGCCTCCAAACTCTTTCCTTTTTAAGTATATTCTATTTAGAATAGGCCTGATTTACAGAAAGGCAAAGAGGAAGCTACCTGTAATCTACCAGGCTTTAGACCACAGTTAGATTTCCAGTATTCCCACAAAGTGAACCTCTTTGGGAAAAAGATGACAGTATACTTTGTACTTCTGTAACATGTCTTACCTTTACATGCATCCAATTTCCACATGTGATTGATCGACTATTTCTGCTGTCGTCTGTCAAAGTAAACATGTCAGTTCATATCGCTTACGGCCATGTAGACTACTTCTTAGGATGGGCTTAAGTTCGCCTATTTTCCTGAAATGAAAATAAACTAAAAAAAAAAAAAAAAAAAAAGAAAAAGAAAAAGAAAGTAAAAACGAAAAACGCCTACATGATGCTCTATCAAAGATTTACAGAGAAGCAGCCAACTAAGTCGCACTGGCTCAAACACTGGCATTCTTCGGGTAAAGCACAGTATTTCTGCAACTATATTACCTTTCTGTTGTCAACGAATTAGGAGAGCTAATTAGACTAGTTCCACAAAGTATCTCCAGTCCCCTAGATAAATGATATCTCAACATTCCTAAAGCGAACCTGCTATACCTACTTCATTTACACGGTCCTTTGATATTTTGCTACAGCTGTCTGTGACTCAAACATGCGCTCTATGAGGATTCTGATTAGACTGCGCGAGTGCACAGACTGGTCTGAATCTTCGCTGGGCGCACATGTGCGAAGGTACGTTTGTCTGACGTTGCGGTTCAATTACTGTTTAGTTCATAGTGTTTACTGTCCGCTATGTAGGCGTCGCAGTTACAGCCTTCTCTGTTAGCTTTTTTATATCCGAGCTTTGTTGTTTCTTGTCTCTGATCCTGATGCTATAAAATGGGCCACGTCAAGCGAAAAGGTATCTGTGAACATACGCAAAATGCACAGATTCATAGTCATATCGCGCATGCGCAAAGTCTCATCCGGGCACTTGCTCTCCATTGATGCATTCTATGGTGTCTAATGATTCTGTTAGCGGACAGCAAAGGCCCTGATCAGACTGCGCGAATGCGCAGTCTGATCTTGGCCTTCGCTGTCCGTATATGCCAGAACACACGTTTTCGCATGGCACGACCCAAATGGAATCAGAAGTCATTAGTTATTTATTTAACGACAGTATGAACACTCTACTTTTGACAGTTTGCCAAGCAATCCATGAAGTAAGATTACTATTTGGGCTTTTCCATGTCGCAAGGCGAACAGAAAAAGGTTCAGATCAGCTTGCGTGTCGTACAGACTGATTAGTTTTATGCTGTTACTTCATACTTTTTACTGTATCCGAAGACCTGTATCAACGGAGGCAGAACCATAAGTTCGCTTTCTGCATATGCCATAAAGAACCTTTTTTCTCAAACCTTACCCCGTTAATCCCTAATATTTTTAATAAAATGACTGTCCCACAAAGATGATTTGACAGACATTGTAGACCCAGAACAGACGCCGCGATCAACCTGTTTGCCATTACACTTCATAGGAAATGCGATGTTATGAAACAGCCCTTTAAATTCAAAGTGGATTAGTCTAATCGTCAAAGATTGAATATTCCACTAGGCATATATGGGTACATAACGTACCGTTGTTATATATTTAATTTTTTTCACTTTTTAAGAGGAATGGATACATTTTCAAGGGAGGTAATTCTTTCTAAATTGGTTTTGTCCCCTTCTGAAAAGGGCTCTGAAAGGAAAGAATTTGCTCCCCTTGGGAGCAAATTCTTTCCTCTTAGTGTTGATCCCTTTTCAGAAAGGATTTGGTGTGCAAGAAGACAAACAGGAAATCATAAAAATGTCCTCCCTTGTATGAAATGGCAGAATGTCTACCAAGTGTATCTGGTCCCTTTGATGCTTCTTCGAGTGTTATTGCTCCCACTACGCAACAGATAATACCACAGTGTAGGAGCGGATATGTACAGTGTTTGCGATATAATTTTTCTAGCATAGAGCGCTCTGTATTCACAGTGTATGATTGGAAGTAAACAGTGTTTGCGATTGAATGTGACGTGATTCTGTAATGTGAGAACCAGTCTCTTGAATGTTAACGATTTTGATGACATGGTTAGTAAATGGGATGGTTTTTTAACCTTATTTTGATAATTATCTTAAAGCTTTGTAATAAAACTGTAAGTTTATTATGTATGAAACATCCGACGAACATATATGTGCGATGTAACTTTACATGCCGCGTCAACACATTTTTGTACATCCAAGTAATTGAGTCTCATTGTACAGAATCACAAATCAAAATCAGTTGCAAACACTATATATTCCGCTCCGACACTGTGAAGCCATGCAGTCTGATCCATGCCTTCACTGTCCCCTTAAAAAGCATGGGTGTGTGGATTCTGTAAAACGTATTAAGTGGTCTAAATACATTTGGTAGGACTTCTGCCATTTTGACAAAGGCTATATTTTCGCAAACTTCAGTGTTGCATATGAAAAGACTCAATCAAACCGAGTCTTCGATTTTCGCGATTTTGTGTGCTCTTTGTTTCCAAGGCAATCTTTGTTTACTTTTATTTTACTCTACTGTAGTTGGTGTTGTGCCGTGTGGCGGCCGTAATAGTCTCCCCGTACATCATCATAGTGCAGGTTATATTTTATTTCCTTTGGGGTCATTGAGCCCATCCTGGTTATATTGAAAATCAAATACCGCTTAAACCTGTACTACGCGGCGTATGCAGTCTCGCAAACTACAGTGTTGCATATGAAGAGACTCAATAAAACCGAGTCTTCGATTTTCGTGATTTTGTGTGCTCTTTGTTTCCAAAGGCAATCCTTTTTGACTTTTTTATATGACGTCCTGTTTGCTTTCCTACACACCAACACCTTCTGAAAAGGGGTCTACACTAACAGGAAGAATTTGCTCCAAAGGGGAGTAAATTGTTACCTTTTAGAGTAGCTCCCTTTTCAAAAGGGAGACGCAACAAGTTTGATGAAGTTAATGGCATTGTAAGTGCATCCACTCCCTGCACGGGAGGCAAAGGCTCTGACGAGACTGCGTGGTTGAGGACAATGAGCAGTTTTTAGACTTTAAGAATATTTTATGATGTATAATGTGATGGTATTAGATTATCTTTTCACGATACTCGTATACTTCTCAAAGCTATATTATACTGCGATAATATACAGATCTGCGTGTGCATGCAGTCTCCCATCACGAGTTCCTTATTTTTAGAATTATTCCTTTCTTTATATGACCTTAAGTTTTAAAGCGCTTAGCCAAATTGTAGCAGACGAATTCTATTATTTTATTATTATTATTATTATTCCGAGAAAATAAGTCATTGCATTTCATGTGACTCATCTGCCTGGCAGACGATTCATCACGAAAACACGCCTATATAATTTAGATCCCCTTAAACCCCACTTTTATATAGTAAAACTGGGGTTTACAGGGGTATACATTATTTTTCTTATTTCTGATCAAAACATAGATTTTGGGTACTCGTTAGAACCGCCTCGTGGAGGCGGTTCTAACGAGTACCCACAATCTATATTTTGAGCAGAAGTAAGAAAAATATCAGAATTTTTTATCTGAAAATTCTCATTTATTTGGTGGTAAAATTTTCTATATATTTGAGTAGGCGTGTTTTCGTAATGAAAACGAAATACCAAGCCTTATTTTCTCTGAAAAAAAAATAACACAGAAATCAAAATGTCGTCCGCTGCAATTTTGATTAGCACTTCAAGAGTTAAACTACGTATTATGACGCAAGTCTGATACAGAATATATATGAGCCAGCACACGAGAAAAAGGTAATTATGACACAGGCAGCCAGCAACGTCTCAGGCGAGCATGCGCATTAGCGCTGTTCCGCCAGAGCCTTTGCTGTTCGCAGACATGTAGTATAGGCCTTGACAAATCTTCAGGCAAAAACGCATGCCCATTTGAAGAACCACAAACCGGAAAACCATGAGGTCCTTTTTCGTGCGACAGCATCTTTGAAAGCATTGAACGGATGATAAATGTAGATCATAGATTGGCATCAGTACAGAGAGACGATAGTGCAAGCTAAACATGAATAGGACGCAGGAAATAGTTGGCTAGTTTATGAATCATAGACAATTTCAGTAACCACCAGCAATTTGTCTTTGCCACATAAATTAAGGAAAAATGAAAGATCGTTGATAAGATTAGGCAATTTGTTTGATTAATGTAATTCAAGGAAATTTACAATCTTTCAATGACAATTTAGGCATGCAAGATAAGCTACGCTGCAGCCATTGAAACTCGCTACTTATTCACAGAATCAAAATGATGAATTGCGTGCTTCGTCATTGTGTTATATTGCATATTGGATTTTTAGATCCTGGAACGTTTCATAATACGTATTACTTGCCTTAGGCTTTCTTGTGTTTGCAAATTTTGAATTGTACTTTTTTTTTTCTTCTGAGTTTTCGATATATTCTCTTTTATGTTGTATTGAGTTCAGTTCAGAATTTGCATTTTTTCTTTTGTTGTTGTTTTCTTGTTGATCTCTATTACTTGAGTCTTAGATTTGTTGTTTCTTACTTATGTGTTTGTTTCCATACATGTGTACAACATTGCTTTTCACGACTCTCCCATATACATTTAGTTCCTATACATCACGAAAACATGCCTATATAATTTTGACCCCCTTAAACCCCACTTTTATATAGTAAAACTGGGGTTTACAGGGGTATACATTATTTTTCTTATTTCTGATCAAAAGCATAGATTGTGGGTACTCGTAAGAACCGCCTCGTCGAGGCGGTTCTAACGAGTACCCACAATCTATGTTTTGATTAAAAATATGAAAAAATATTAGAATTTTTTATCTGAAAAGTTTCCTTTTTTGGTGGTAAAATTTTCAATATATTTGAATAGGCGTGTTTTCGTAATGTTTGTAGCCATTGATGGTCGTATTATTTTTCAGCTTATAATCAAGACCATGAACATCGAGCATAAGTTGAAAGGTACATCAATGATCTGATGAAAAATTTCCTGATTCAATTGTTGTTATTAAACGTCCACGACCTACGTACAACACTATAAACTAAACTGCTCAGTTCACTTTGTTCTTGAATGCTTCCAGTCCGTCACAGAATTTGACTGACTCGATTGAATGAAGACCTTGAACAATCAAGGCTTCTACCAGAATGCCAGTGTGGCTTCAGAAAAGACAAGGGAACAATAGATGTGATCTTCACAGCAAGACAGCTTTTGAGAAATGCCAGGAACAGAAGATGGACCTCAACATAATCTTTGTCGACCTTACCAAAGCAGTTGACACAGTCAGTCGTGAGGGACTTCGGAAAATTATGGAAAAGTTTGATTGTTCTGCCAAATTCATAGCAATGGTGCGGCAGTTCCACGATGATATGCTTGCAAGGATCCAAAATGATGGCGAGTTTTCTGATCCATTTCCTAAGACAAATCGAGTTAAGCAAGGCTGTGTACTACCTTCAACACTATTCAGCATGATGTTTTCTGCCATACCTACAGATGCTTTTTAGGATGGTGACAATGGTAAACCTATAGGTATCGCTTTGATGGGAAGCTTTTCAACCTAAGAAGGTTGCAAGCTAATTCTAAGGAGCGGTGCAGACAGAGGTGCTAGATGAGTTCCTCTTTGCTGATGACATGGCAAAGGGTGCTCCAACAGAAGCGAAAATGCAAAAAGGTGTGAATCAAGTATCTGATTCATGTGACAGCTATGATCTCACAATCAGCATAAAAAAAGACTGAGGTAGTATATCAGCCAGCACCTGGAAAGCCTTACAAGGAGCCTACCATCACAGTGAAATGTCAAGGATTGCAAATGGTAAACAAGTTCACCTACCTTGGAAGCACATTGTCTGGAGTTGTGCACATTGATGAAGTCAATGCCAGGATTGCCAAAGCTAGTGCAGCATTTGGCCGACTACGTGGCAGTATTTGGGATCAAAGTAGAATCAGACTTGACACAAAGCTGACAGTCTAACGGCATGCCAAAAGACTGAACGACTTCCATACAAACTGTCTTAGAAAACTTCTAAAGATCAAGTGGCAAGACAGGATTACAGACACAGAAGTCCTGAAATGGGCAGTGATGCAGAGCGTACATACTCTTCTGAAATTCGCACAGTTAAGATGGACGGCCATGTTACCAGAATGCCTAATGAACGTTTGCCAAAGAAAAACCTTTATGGAGAACTACGTCGGAAAACGCTCCCATGGTGGTCAGGAAAAGCGATACAAAGACACCCTCAAACCCTCCCTTAAAGACTTCAACATATACAGAATCGTGGGAAAAGATTGCACAGGATCGAGCAAAGTGGCGAGGTCTCATAAGGAGGGGTGCCGCTGAATGCGAAGCAAAAAGAATCAGCGAAGACGAGCAGAAACGTGCGCAGCGGAAAGCCAGAGCTAAGGTATCACCAACAGAGCTTTCTTCCTCAGACCTCTCTTGTTCTATCTGCAAGAGTCAGTTTAGTACGAAAGACCGGTAGTGACATTTCAACTACATTAATTCAAGGCTTCAACTTCACGAATTCACGATTTCAGCTTCACGAATTCACGATTTCAACTTCACGAATTCACGATTTCAACTTCACGAATTCAACTTCACGAATTCACGAATTCCACTTCACGAATTCAACTTCATGAATTCACGAATTCAACTTCACGAATTCCACTTCACGAATTCCACTTCATGAATTCACGAATTCAACTTCACGAATTCACGAATTCAACTTCACGAATTCAATTGTTGAATTCATGAAGTTGAATTCGTGAAGTTGAATTCGTGAATTCGTGAAGTTGAATTCGTGAAGTGGAATTCGTGAAGTTGAATTCGTGAATTCATGAAGTTGAATTCGTGAATTCGTGAAGTTGAATTCGTGAAGTGGAATTCGTGAAGTTGAATTCGTGAATTCGTGAAGTTGAATTCGTGAATTCGTGAAATTGAATTCGTGAAGTGGAATTCGTGAAGTTGAATTCGTGAATTCGTGAAGTTGAATTCGTGAATTCGTGAAGTTGAATTCGTGAAGTGGAATTCTTGAAGTTGAATTCGTGAATTCGTGAAGTTGAATTCGTGAATTCGTGAAGTTGAAATCGTGAATTCGTGAAGCTGAAATCGTGAATTCGTGAAGTTGAAACCTTGAATTAATGTAGTTGAAATGTCACTACCGGTCTTTCGTAGTTTAGAGCTAAGATTAGTCTCATCAGCCATCTTAGAACGCACACACAATAACATTTCATACATTTGATAAGGATTGGTCATTGTCAGTAATGACAGACGAACGAATATAGAATTTGACATTATTTAAACTCTGTCATGAGAAAATGGTCTTTATCAAATATGCGAACACCGAAGGTCCCAGTCAGCCTTAAAATATTCACAAAGAGTCTTCTTAAGGGATATGCATACATTTTCAGGGGAGACAACTCTGTCTAAATTGTTTTGCTCCCCTTTTTGAAAAGGGTCTTCTTTAAAAGGAAAGAATTTGCTCCCCATGGGAGCGAATTATTTCCTTTTAAAGAAAGCGTTTTTCAAAAGGTGCATGGTGTGCAAGGAAGCAAACTGGAAGTCATAAAAATTGTCCCCCTTGTAAAACATTTCTGAAAATTTACCAAGCGTATCCATCAATCTTACAAAGAACCAGCCGAATACATTACGAAAACACGCCTATTCAAATATACTGAAAATTTTACCACCAAAGAATTGAAAACTTTCAGATAAAAAAATCCTATTTTTTTTTTTCTGCTCAAAACATATATTGTGCGTACTTGTTAGAACCGCCTCGATGAGGCAGTTCTAACGAGTACCCACAATCTATGTTTTTGAGCAGAAATAAGAAAAATAATGAGTTCTAACGAGTACCCACAATCTATGTTTTTGAGCAGAAATAAGAAAAATAATGTATACCCTGTAAACCCCAGTTTTACTATATAAAAGTGGGGTTTAAGGGGGTCAAAATTATATAGGCATGTTTTCGTGATTATGAGATCGCGAGTGTAGAATGTTTTCTTCCGTTGACAGTCTTTTGAAAAGACTAAAAGGTTCAATTTGCAATTTGTTCTGGGTGTAACCATTCTTCAACAAAGTTCGCACATCAATTTACTGTAGTCTATTTGTCTATAATAACAACTGTAGATTGCATAATATGAGGTGATTACGTATAGTGATATCAATACGTGTGAGGCATCTGATAAATGCATCTAATTGTCTTGTAATTGGTAAAACAAACCATAGCGATCAAACATAATTACTAGGCTTCAAATACTTATCCATCCGCAGCTGAATATTATTACATAGAAACATATTTCGCAATGTTTTAACAGATAAAACCGGTTTAAATCATGGTTTTCACGCGCTGCTATAAGAACAATAGTGTAAAATATGTGTAACAGGTGAAAAACTGGAAATAATATTTTTCCCCGACCGGGGATTGAACCCGGGCCGTCTTCGTGACAGGCCAACACTCTACCGCGTCGCTATAAAAGCCGGCTTGTACCGCAAGGCAGTACAAGTGTATCATATACCTATACCTGGTGACATTCTCCCCCTCCAACTTGAAATTCGTCCCTGAATTTCTTAGGAGTCCGAGAATCACGTGAAATGAGACTCAAGGAGTTTTATGCACACATGTGGGTTATTTACGGTGGGCGCCAAATGTAACAGGTGAAAAACTGGAAATAATATTTTTCCCCGACCGGGGATCGAACCCGGGCCGTCTGCGTGACAGGCCAACACTCTACCGCGTCGCTATAAAAGCCGGCTTGTACCGAAAGGCAGTACAAGTGTATCATACCTGGTGACATATGTGCAGAAAGAGCTATAATCACCGAACATAGCCAAACAATGATACCAAGAGGAAAAGCAAACAAACAAATACAGACAGTACTCAAGTCACAAACCACAGAAACACAAAGCAAGCAGCTAAGCTAACCCCATTCCGCCGATTTAAGATCAGGCAGGCTGAATGTTTTTGCTGAAAAAATGTGAGTACATGAGGGTAAACATTTTGATTCATACTCGTACTTGATCTGCATATAGAGACTATTAAAAAGGCAACAAGATAAAGCTTTTATTATTATTATTATTTTTCTTATTGCGGTTACCATGGCAGTGGAAACAAAATAATAGCATTTTTAGCAGGAAATTATTTGAAATCATGTCACAGTGCTTAAACATCACACCTTATTTGTTATACCCTAAAGTTGAAACCATCATAAAATACGGAAACCTGGTTGTGATCACAACATAAAGCAAACTATTATTCAGAAAAAAATTGTAAATTTTGCATATTTTCAAACGTACTTTCTCTAACTTTTGCAAAACGATGTATACAAATTACAGCTAAGGCTAGGTAGAAACACCCTTAGTTGATATGCTTTGAAAATAAAAATTCCCGAAAAATAATTACCCTGCTTGCCATCGTCATAGAAAGGAAGTCACTGTTTAGAAAAATTTAGATTTGTACATTTTGCCCATTTTCAAGTGGATTTTATTCAACCTTTGCCAACAGATACATACAAATCATAAATAACTTAAGATGCAATCATCTTTGGTTGATATAATTTGAAAATAACAAGTTGCGAACAATTATAACCTTGTTGCCATGGCAGCACAAAGGATACAACTGTTCAGAAAAAAAAATGTATTTGCACATTTTCAAATGGACATCAAGTGATACGCAAATATGCTGAAATTTTTTGCTGAAAAAATGTGAGTAGCTTTTGCAGTTACTCACATTTTTTCAGCAAAAAATATCAGAATATTGTATATATTGAATCCACTAAAATAGTTAAAGAAATGACCCTTAACGAGCTCGTTAAGCGAACGACACTTTGAACAACTGGGCCCTGGTACAAACATCTTTGGCTGATATAATTTTAAGAGCAACCACATTCGAAGCTCATGACGTCACCTGAATGGTATGAGGTCTTGAATAGGTTTGATATAATCATTCATCACCATTGATTCTAATATACAGTTCTAAATTACAAACAAGTTTTCTATCTGCTCAGCGAAAATTTGTTTAACCTTTTCAGGTCAGCAGACCATAAACCAGAACCTGAGCAACCAGTGTAGATCCGGATGAGACGATTGGTTACGAGCCGTCTCATCGGGGTCTACACAGTTTGTCATTTTTTTTTATTTTAGACTTACACCTCTATTTGCATCAATGGACAATTCCGAATTCAAGAATGGAAGAGTCCAATTCAGAAACTCAGGGATACAGGGTTAACGCTTAGCTCTCTGGGTAAAAATTTCAGCAGATGACATTTTCAAATCTTTTTTTTTTTTTTTTTTTTTCCCAGAAAACAGGTTTTGACACTTCATACAAAGGAGACAATTTGCATGAAATGTCAAAACCTGTTGTCTGGGAAAAATAAGAAAATTATCACCAATGTTTCGTCTGCCGAATTAGCCCAGAGAGTGGTCAAGGTTAAACTATACCTTTGTAAGTGATACATACATCTAGTGTCTTTAACCTCAATACGTAGCAATTTATTGTCCACAAAAGTCACCAGTGTGCCGAAATATTAGTTCAAAAATGGGAAAAAAGTAGACTCGCGCGAAAACGTCACTCTTTAAGATATTCAGTACATTAGACTGGCTCCAATCTCCAGTGACTACCCAGCTAGCATTCTACGTAAATCTACATCGGGCCGTCATCGGCCCGTCAGCTACCCTGACGGGCCGATGACGGCCCGATATAGATTTACGTAGAATGCTGCCTGGGTAAATACTTTTTCTTATAATACTGTTTGATAAAATAAAACCAAAGTTTATCATAACTATATAGAGGATCTCACACGAGTGGTCATTTCATATGAAATTTATGAAACGAGCCTTCGGCGAGTTTCATAAATTTCATATTAAATGACCACGAGTGTAAGATTCTGTTTATCATATGACCCTTTCAAATTGGATTTTATCGCCTTTAAAGTTGACGATTGTTCAACAGAAAATGCGTGATTGACATGGACGTCGTCATGACGTTACTTATTCCCGCCAAAGTGTTATATAACGTGTGGTTATACGATTTTTATAACATGACGTTATCCACTGAATAACAGCGACGTCATATGATAAAAAGTAATATCATAATGTTGTAGTCATGATATTACTTTGGTTTTATTTTATCAAACAGGGCCCAGTTGTTCAAAGCGTCGTTAGCTTAACGAGCTCGTTAAGGGTCATTTCGTTAACTGTTTTAGCATATTCAATATACAATATTCTGATATTTTTTGCTGAAAAATGTACTGCAAAAGCTACTCACATTTTTTCAGCAAAAAATTTCAGCATATTTGCGTATCACTCGATGTAAATTTTAATGAATCGTTAACTAACGACATCGTTAGCTTTGGACAACCGGGCCCAGGATTATAAGGAAAAATAGTCACTGGAGACTGGAGCCAGTCTATCAGTACATACGGAAAAGACGGCTTCACCGCTGGTAAACGTGGTACAACATTAACTTAAGACATGCTGGGTAAAATTTCAGCAGACTGCATCTTGAATATTTTTCATATTTTACCCAGATAAGAGTTAGACAGTTCATGCAAATTGCCTCCTCAAGAGACAATATGCTTGAAATGTAAACCACTATTTTCTAAGAAACATAAGAAAATTACTATCAGTTTGTCGTCTGCTGAATTTGCCTATAGAGAGTGGTAAAAGTTAAAGTGTGATGTATCGTTTCAGACATTCGGCACCAAACGGAATAAAACATCAAAAATAATTTATCAAAAATAGCAGGGCACAATTCTGCTTTAACAAAAGCTAGCATTTTATCGTTTTTACATATATAATATCAGTGGATAGATACGATTCTGTGTCTACGCTGACGTCAGTTTTCTCTGAATCGAGACAGAATATCTGAGATCTATTCAGCTGTACTGCACTATTACCAGTGATTGATTGGACAGAGCAAATTGAAAATTAAGGGAATCCATTCACTTTCAAGAAGAAGTAACTACATGTAAAATGTTTTGGCTGCCTTCTGAAAAGCGGTCTACTATAAAAGGGAAGAATTCGCTCATTTCCTTTGAGAAGACACCCCTTGTCAGAAAAGGCTTGGCGTATAGGGCACAGGGAACCAATTGTGACAGGACATGACGGGTACTTAGTTTGTGTAAGGCGACCCTTACGTTGGTTAATAATAAAGATGAATTAAAACTTATTAGTCTGTTTTGAAGAAAAAATGTTTGTATGTAATTTCCTGATTGTTTCAAAGAAATAAATATTTCTTTTTGTGTTTGCTGGAGCCAAAAGTCCTGAAAGTCCTGAAATTTTTGATAACCTGCCAATTGAGGGGTTGCTACATTCAACCTCCAAAAAGTCCCAGAAAGTGCTGGTGACAGTGGTGTTTTTCCTTATTTATTTTGCTGTGCTAATCCTAGTCTTTGAATTAAAACAGAATTTGGAAGCCCAGCCGTACCCTGAAATGAACTCTTAACCACCAAAAAGGGTGGAATTATTATGGATCTCTATGGGAAAAATAATTAGTTCCCTGTACCCTACAGGAACGCAAACAGGAAATCACAAAGTATAAACGACAGAAAATCTACCAAATGAATCACGTCCCCTGAAGCCGTGCCACAGGAAAAGAGCAATCTAGTTATGTGTATGAAGCAAAGACATAGACAAATGTGTGCATCTTGGTCAGAATAGATTATATCTATCGACTTATTGGAGTCACTCAAAAATAAAGATGACACGCTTTCTAGTGATATTACTAATTGAGCCCACCAAGCGAAAATGTACCTTCGGATTATGTACGTACAGTGAAGGCCCAGATCAGACTGCGCATCTGCGCAGTCTGATCAGGGCCTTCGCTGCCCGCAAACAGAATCATTGGATACTACACAATATTTGAATGGAGAAAAAATGACCGAATGAGCTTTTGCGCATGTGCGGCTGATGTGGATCCAAACGTTGTGTGCCTGTCAGAAGGAAGTCTTTAGCGTCACTCAGCCCAATATTACAATGCCCATTGATTCTGTTTGAGCTCATTGAAACTCTGAGACTCTGCTCACACTTCGTTTGCTTTCCATTGGTACAGAACAATTATAAATAGAAACAAATATTAATACCATATTTACCCTAAGAATTGGGTCAGGCAGGTATAAGCAAATAGTGAAGCCACCAGTCGTACGCCGCATTAACACCGCAGAAAAGGGCGACTGATCATAGTCCACAGCCATCCGCGCAGTTTGACCAAAGTCTTCGCTGGGGTGGCTCATAAGATATACACTTTATCAAATACACATATATACACATATCGGGAAGATTTAATTTCTATTGGCAAAATTCTTTGTCAATACAGAGATGTTACGTCATTAGTTTTCGAAAAGTAATATTTCACAATTTATTATCCCAGTTCTTGTTATGTGAGTAATTCATTAGTCGAAAGCCAATAAACCAAACACATTTTACACACCATGAATTCCTGGTTCCATTAAACAGACAATATAAATCAGTAGTTAATTTCATGTCATAAAAATAATTTGATTATTATTTTTTCCGGAACAGTGACGGTCTCCCGGCTATTGCTGAGAAGGGTGAAAGACGGAATTACAGCGAGATATTGAATATTCTATAAGACTGACCGTTAATAATTAGAGCCAGTGTATTGATCCTAACTACATGGACTCATTAAATCCTTACATCACTTTTCCTTAAAATTGAACGAGTCCATTTTACTACAGTGAACCCACGTTAGAACGACAACAATTTTCCCAAAGACGTTGCCATTAAAACGAATTTGCTGTTGTACAGAATCCTTAATGGACAGAATGATATATAAGAAAGGCTTTATTTTATCCTTTTTTCTTCACAGAACATATTTTTTTTATATTTGTTAGTGAGGCGATTCTAACAAATATCCAAAACATATGTTGCTTGAAGTTTTAATGCAATATTCTTGCATAATTTCTCATTAACTGTCACCTCCTGAGCTAAAGTTTCGCGACATTCAAATTGTCATTATAATGAATTTTGTCGTTGTATCGAGTGTCGGTATAAAGCAGGTTGACCGTACCTATTTAAGGTGTCTGAACACCACTGGTTGATTGGCAAACAGTGTATACCCTGATCTGGCATCTGACCTGGGTCTACAATGTTTGCTCTGGTATGTCTGTTCAAATGCTTGAGGGTAAACACGGTGACCTTTATTTAACCTAAATATTTCAACAGAAATGCAAGCATAAACAGTACAGACCCATATAAAACTACTTAGGGGTTGTATAGTTTGCCACTCAGCAAACTCAGATCATAAAATAGACGTGTTTAACCCACTAGTGTCTCGCGTAACATAACAGGGACATTGGCAAACAATATAGAATACAGACAACCCCCTTTAGACCGACACTCGATGCAACAACAAAATTCGTTATAATGATAATAGATCTGTCACGAAACCTTCGCTTAAGAGGTAACAATTAGTCACAAATCATGCGAGAATATTGTATTTAATACTTTGAAGAAACATATGTTTTGGATATTTGTTAGAATCGCCTCAGTGAGGCGATTCTAACAAATATCCAAAAGATATATTCTATGAGGCAATAAAAACAAAATAAGACCTTTCTTACATATCAATCTGCTCATTATGTATTCTGTACAACAGCAAATTCATTTTAATGACAACGTCTTTGGGCATAAATGCTGTCGTTGTAACGAAAGGTCACTGTAGTATAGAAGATGCCCAGGAAGAGCCAAAACTACAGAACATAGCCCACCAATGACACCAACAGGGATCAAAGCCCTGACAGCATTGGTGGGTCAATTGTCTCAGTGTAGGCTGGTACAATGGTCCTGAACGGGGACATAAGATTGTTTCATTCAATACATAACCTTCTGTAATTCAAGCAAACAGTACAGACCCTGTTCATTGGGAAACAGTGCAGACCTAGATCAGACGCCGCAGAACGCGGCGTCTGATCTTGGTCTGCACTGTTTCCCAATGGCCCAAATATCCCAGTCCAGATTTTACAGATAACAGATAACTCTCTATCAACAGCACTCTGACGTAACAGCAACAAGAATAGCGCGTCTATAAATAACTCTCACGCGCAGTTTGATTACATTGGTCAATGATAATCACGTGGACGACTACATTAAGGAAATTTGGCGTTTGTATTCTATAGATCGCTTGTAAAAAATCGATCCAAAAAGCAAACAACCCATGACAGACTTTACACATACCAAAGGAAAGCAAACAACAGTTCCCTCATTCCCAAAGAGATGTTCACGATGCCAGACAGGATCAACAAAACGTATCAATAAGACAGAAACAGGACAAACAAAGCCACACAAATACAAATAAAAAACAACACTAGAACCACCGTCTTGGGATGCTCAGTAGTAAAACCTACCGGGGGGTTTAAAGTGATTGAACTGGTACGAGATCTTCATCCTAGGTTCAAAAGTTGTAAAAATATCGAAATTACAGTCGACTCTCGTTATCTCGAAGCCTAAGGGACTCCCTTAAATACTTCGAGATATCCATACCTCGACATATCAGATTTGCAGAATTGAGAAAAAAATAAATCGTACAACTAATATGTAATTTGACTCCTGAAATTAGAAATTTATTCAAAATATTCCTGAAAAGAGGAGAAATTGCTTTTATTTTCCACTATATTTTGTTACCTGTTGTTAGATTTCCATGTTAAAATAGTTACCAGATTTTTCACTTCGAGATAATCGGTTATTCGAGATAAGTTAAGTCGAGATAACGAGAGTCAACTGTATTGTAATTATTGATTAATCGACCAATAACGAACAAGAACATCCTGAAGTCATTCGCTTTTCTCGTTTTCTCTATGCAGCTAACATAAGAGCAACATTTTTCTTTGTGTGGCCTTGGAACTCCTGTTGTCGTGACATTAACTTTTGTTTTCTGTCGACGCGTAAACAAACCAAATTGAAAGCAAATGTGACAGAACAATAAATAAAGAGTATTTACATTTATTATAACATCTCTCAGACTCTGAAGCTAGCAGTTTATTTGTATTAGTTTTCTGTTTCGCAAACGCAGGGAAGCACGTCAATATCCCCAATAATGTTTTCGTCCTTTAATTTTCTTCTTTGAAGAAATAATTACATACTATGAGTAAAAAAACGGCCTATTGTAGGACAGCGAAAGCCCTAATCAGCATGTGAAATCGCGCAGTCTCATTATTGATAAGACTTCTAGGACTTGCAGAATGATTTGTGCCTTTTGTTCGCATTTTGTTCGCTCACTACTGACCAGCCTTTATAGTCATGATATTATTTTGGTTTTACTTTAGTGGATTATCAAACAGGATTATAAGAAAAGAAATATTTAGTCACTGGAGACTGGAGCCAGTCTAAAAAAGCAGGGGCTCGACAGGATTTATTTGATATATATGATACAAGCAGAAAACTGGTTTTCACTAGGACGGCGTTTGTGTGTTAAATACGAGTAACATCCTGATTTATCAGGTCTCAAAGGAATCATCAATATCTGCAGGAATATTATTGCCTTCTCACGCCCACTATTATTATAGCTATAGATAAGATGAGGTTTTCTTTTTAAGGGTATTGAATATAGAAACTTTACTTATTTCTCCAAATAGTTGTTTTGTGAATCACTGGAATCATGTCGCATATGCTTTGAAAGAAAATGATAATGATGTCGTTGTTAAAGTAATAGCGTTATTCAAAATGTCTTATCTAACGTAAATTATCGGTGAAAAGCTCTACAACGTGCTTATGTTATTTGTTGTATAAACATGTATGTGATGCTGTCTAAAACAAAATTGATTAGGTTATGTCATGTCATGTTATGTTATGTTATGTTATGTTATGCTATGTTATGTTATGTTATGTTATGTTATGTTATGTTATGTTATGTTATGTTATGTTATGTTATGTTATGTTATGTTATGTTATGTTATGTTATGTTATGTTATGTTATGTTATGTTATGTTATGTTATGTTATCTTATGTTATTTTATCTTATCTTATCTTATTTTATTTCATCTCATCTCATCTCAGATCAGCTTACCTTACCTTACCTTACCTTACCTAAGCTATCTCAGTCTAGCCCAGCCCAGCCCAACCTAGCTTATCTGATCTTATAGAAAAACAAATAAGAATATTTTCTTTTCAATACAGATTTCAGGCTTTCTGAGTGTTTCCAGATTTTTGGCAACAATCCTACTATGAGAGAGACTATAGAAAAACCTTCAATGTCAGTCAGTACCTTTACATATTAACAGCAATATAATTACCTATAACCCAGTTGAGCCGTGCCAGGGAAGAAAAATACTCTAAAACATATTACGAACAGCAAAACCCAGGCCAGCCTGTATACCAGTACAATGTCTTTGCAACCGATCGATGTTTTTCACACTTGTCAATTACTGTGTCAGAGGGCAGAAAAGGCCCTGAGCGAAGAGCGTAGATATTGAGGCTGATCTATGCCTTATCTGTCCACATACGACATCAAGAACATTTTTCCTAGTGCAGCATAATTATGTAATGATCTATCTTAGCGTTATAGTATAGAAACCTTCAACCTAAGTGCACGTAATACAATAATTGAAGAGCTGGGCCCAGTTGTTCCAAGCATTGTTAGCTGAACGAGCTCGTTAATGACAAACTCGTTAACTGTTGTAGTTCAGGTATTATCATATACATTGATATTTTTCCTGCAAAAATGTGAATAGCATTTGCATTGCAAAAGGTACTCACATTTTCCAGCAAAATATAAGTGTATTTGCCATATTTCATGATAGAAATGTTAACGTCACGTTAGCTAACAAGTTCGTTAAGTTTTGAACAACTGGGCCCAAGCTGTTACATTAATCCCGCTGGGAATATAGTGCAAATCGTAAAAAAAGATGAAGTTCAGCCAGTGAAAAATTGAATTTTCAGTTAAGAGACTGAATACATTTTGTTTACAAGGTATGCAACTTTTGTGATTTTCTGTTTGCTTTCATGCACACCAAGCCCCTTCTGAAAAGGGATCTATTCTAAAAAAAAAAAAAAGAAAAAAAAAAAGAAAACGCTTCCAAGGGGCAGTCTTTCCTTTTAGAGCACCTTTTTTTTTTCAGAAGGTGACAAAACACTTTTGATAGAGTTGCCTTCCAATTAGTGATTATCAGTTCCCCTTAAGACTTAATACTGATTGACTGTTTTGGGGTCGATTGTTTATATACAAACATTTTCCACTAGAACGTCACCATTACGATGGTGGGCAATTGCAATCCCTGCAGTCGTAAACTAACGAATCCTTCTTTGATCCTACTTAGACAATGTTAACTGTTTAATGGTTTACCCACGATTCCAGTCGCTCTGATATACTAGAAGACCATGTGTGCTAATGATATATTTCCTCATGCCCCTCCCAATTTGACCGCCCTGACGTCTTTGACCCTTCCGTGACTAGAGCTCCTATATATTACAGTAATGGTGTAATATCATTCCAACTACTTTGATTTGCTCTATTTATCATCCCGGAGGCTTTTGATATATTCTAAAAACAAATCAATATTTTGCGTCTATTTTTGACTCCGATTCTAGACCTTTACTTTGATAACATTAAAACGCAAACGGGATTTTAAATTATATATAGAAATGACAACAGCTGGGCTTTTACATATATATATATATATATATATATATATATATATATATATATATATATATATATATATATATATATATATATATATATATATATATATATATATATATATCACATTCTGGAGTCTGGTCAGATGCCGAGTTACTCGGCGTCAGACCTGTCTACAAACAATTTGCTCAAGGTTAAGTGGTTAAGAACTAACGCATTAACCCATTTATGCCGAATGGATTCTTTTACCTTCACTCTTCGGACCGGACCATTTCCAGTATAACCCGCCTGGGTAGTTTTTATTATTACCGTGTTTTATAGAAATTTCTGTGTTTTTAATGAACATCGTGTAGGCCCTGATCAAACGCCGCGTTCTGCGGTGTCTGATCTGGGTATACACTGTTTGCCAATGTCTCATTTGTATGACGCTAACCATAAATGGGTGAACTAAGAAAGAATAGCGTTCCTACAACTTTACATGTATCCCAGCGGGCACATGACGTTAATACAACGTCGCCTCAACGTCGATGCAACGTCATGACGTTGCATCGACGTTGAGCCGACGTTGTATAAACGTCATGTGCAGCTGGGATAATTTCTATTCTGTATCATTTAACACACAATCCAACTGTGTCGAGCTTTCTTTGCATTTTTTATAAGATGTGAAGATTTGGTATTGTTTGCACACGTGTTAAATTCGATATGTGACACTCAAACATATATGTAACTGTTACGTATGCGTACAACTGTACGCATATGTAACACTCTGTTACGTATTCGTATGTGTGACATATCCACACTCACTGCGCACATGTCTGAAGGTATTATCACGCTGCGGCAATAAAGATCCGGAATAACCTGTATATTACTTATACATACATTGACTTTACATTGAATGATACGGTTGAAAATATTAATATATTGAAAATACTAACCCTTAAAGCGCCAAGAAAACCTGCATCTGAAAATGTCGTCTGTTTTTGTCGTCTGCTGGATATTCTTGCAAACTTTTCAAACCTATTTTTTGCATACAGGCAAACAGTGTGGACCAAGATCAGACTGCTCCTAAAGGAGCAGTCTGATCTGGGTCCACACTGTTTGCAAAAAATGACTTTTAAAATTACAAACAGATGACAAAGCAGACGACAATTTTTGTGATTGGCTGTTTAAGGGTTAAAACAAGATCGGCCATCCTCTTAGAATCGCCAAAATCGCGCGGGTACCACTCTAGGTGCAAGTACATCAAACAATTTGATAAAATTTTCCTATTTTTCCCAGAAAAGAAGCTTTGACATTTCATGCAAGTTGCCTCCTCAGAAAACAATTTGCATTAAAAGTAAAAGCCCATTTAAACATTTCAGAATGTCATCTACTGAAATTTTATCCCAGCATGCTAAGCGTTAAGCTTGAAATTAATTTTAAAAAGTGCTTGAAAACTTTAAACAAAATTATCTTCTTTATCCATCAGTTCATCGAATGGATGATTAAATTAAATACCCATCATAATAGACCTCATAATCATCAATAATCAAGATTTATTAACATTCAAGTTTGCAGAATATGGAAATGATAAAATTATTTAAGGGAAATAGATAACTTTAAAGGGAGTCACCTCTGTCAAAACTGTTTTTTTTTTTTCTTTCTCTCTCTCCTTTCTGAAAGGTATCTACTCTAAAAAGAAAGAGTTTACTCTCAATGAGAGCATTTTTTTCCTTTCCGAGTATACCATATTTTCAGAAGTGAAGTGTTGTGTATAAAAGCAAATAGGAAATCATAAAAGTTGTGTCCATTGTAATAAGTCGCGGAAACTCTGCCATGTGTACCAAGCCTCCTTAAAATGTGATTATTTTCATGCATTTTGATAGCTGTGTAAATTTAAATCTCTCAAGAGATTAAACAAGATATTAATTGCTTAGGATATAAAACGGAATAAAGTATTAAAACATAAAATTTAGCAGGTTTCATTAGTGTCAAATGTAATTTTATTTAAGGAACTGGACACATTTGTCAGATGTTCCGCAATTTTAACGTGGGAACTACTTTTGTGACTTTTTATATTGTTTTCCTCGACAACAATCCCCTTTTGAAAAGAGGAGCTTTTTTTTTTCTTTTTTTAGAAGGGAGGTAAACAATTTTACAATTTTGACAGAGTAACCGCCCCTGAAGTACATCAATTTGCCTTACGTTCTGCATCTATTCCATATTAACAACTGCAGAACTCTGTTTTTTTTTTTTTTCATAATCTGACATTTAATGAGAGTCGATAAACTTGGTAGATTTTCCACCATTTTGAGACAACTTTTTGCCTTCTTCTTTGCATTCCAACCCACCGACCCTTTCTGAAGGGGTCTACTCTATAAGGAATGAATTTGCTCCCAGACGGAGCAAATTCATTCCTTATAGAGCAAACCCAATTTCAGAAGGGGACAAAATAAGGGGACAGAAGCGCGAAAAGTTCCTTTCTGGTATCTTGGAAAATTGTGTTACGCTTAAGGGTATGGGGGCGTAAGCAACCCTACAAACTACAATACTGTCATATGAAACCCAGTTTCCGATTTTCATTCTAAAATGTTTTCTCTCTTTCCACAGAATGTTTGCAATTATACTACATGAACTAAATTGTGATACTGTAAAACACACCTTGAAGTACTATCTGGCATGTCGTTTAGTATAAAACCGCTATGTTTGTTGTAACTGGCCGGCAGCATTGAACATAGGAAGTTGTGAAAAATGGCAATTTTTTATAACAGAAATTTTGTTTGTTTGTTGTCGTTGTTTTTTTGTTTTGCATTTTTTCCATGATTTAACCTCGTGTTGATAAAATCAAACATGTGGCAAGCTCATTGGCTAGATATTGTCGGTACCAATCAGTACGTGAAAAGTATCAAATATTGCACTCGGTTAAATGGTTATGGTCATTATCATTTCACAATACTTGCCTCGGCTTAGCCTCTGTTAATGAAAACTCACATTTGGCAAGTTAAGTGGCTAGTCGGTATCTATCAGTATGCCAAAAATGTCAAATATTCACAACAGTTTCAGTGCTATGGCCATTTTCGCTACATGAAACAAACCACGGACGGACAAACGGACTCACAAGATGATTATATAGGATAAGCTTCTAAAGTCAACTTTTCAATCGGTCGAATCGGTCGACTTTTCTGCGGATTTGCAATAATACATCTAAGATGGAAGATCCTGTAGACATAAAAGTTAATTAAGATTTTTCTATACATACTTTGTTACTTTTGTCCTTGAAGATGTTCCTTATGAAATGGGTAGCTGTACAGTACTATTTTCTTTTCTTACACAATGTGCTAAGCGTAGTCCAAGTTTTTTTTTTGTTTTTTTTTTGGGTTTTTTTTTTGTGAAAGCTAATACTTGGTTATAATAACATTGAGCAGCACATGGAAATAGCAGTTGACCAGTCCATGAAACAAACGTCACATAAATAATCCGACGGTATTAAATGTTTACTTCTATTTTCCAGATCCCGCTGTGTCCTTCTAAAACAATAATTACTCTGTAACTAGATTTGTATTTGATTGAGAAGACTAAAATTGAAACTGACTATCTACTTAGCGTACAAAAGCAATTTACTCTCATATAAAGCTTTAGCTCTCTTCCACGGAGAAATAAGCAGGTGACAGATGAGTTTTCTTTTTTTGTTTTTGTTTTTATTTCATTTTAATAGTATTCAAAAGGAACAATTTGAATAAGATATCAATATGTATTATTTTTAGTTAAGCCAAAGGAAGCGTTTGAATGCAATGCAAAAGACAATAAAAACTATTGTCAATTTGACGACCTTGCTAGTAAATTTGACTAGACAAACTAGTCAATCTGACAACCATGCTAGTCAAACTGACCAGACAAACTAGTTAATTCGACGACCTTGAAGGTCAAATTGACTAGAGCAACTAAGCAATCTGACGAATTGGCCAGTCAAATTGACTATACAAACTAGTCAGAATGACTAGTCAAGGTAGTCAGTATGACGAAGACACTAGTCAAATTGACCAGACAAACAATGTGACGACCCTGCGTCTATAGACCACACCTGAAATGATTCACTGCGCATGCTCGTTATCTCGCGAAGTAGATTGGAATGGCAGGCAATCAAAACGGGTAGAATGAAACTGCACGAGAGGATTATAAGACCTGGTTTTGATTTTCCAGTAGTTAGAGCAATCTTTGCATATGATTCCTTTAGGCCTCGCACGTTTAGTATGGTCAAATTGTTAATACGACATAAACGGCCGACGAGTCAAGATGAACATGATTAGCTCTTACCTGTGATTAGCTCTTACCTGTTGTTTCTCTGTCTTGTAAACAGAACGGGTTCGTCAGAGTACGTGCATCAGACAGAAGAGATCAACGTTTGGACAATCAAGCGCGCTATCATTCCCACAAAATGACTAGATGGCTGTTCAATTCGACCAGACGACTAGTCTAGTAAACCGAATGACTGACGAGGGGAAGGCTCTTGATTTGCTATACTTTCTAGTCAAAATGATGAGTTATTTCTTAGAGTGATATATTTATTCTAACGTTAAGGTTACTTGATACATTTGGTACATTGTCCGCTATTTTTACAGGGGAGACATCTTTATTACTTCATATTTGCCTTCCAGCAAATCAAGACTTCTGAAAGGGGGCCTCCTCTAAAAGGAAAGAATTGTCTCCCCCTTGGGAGCAAATTCTTTTGCTTTTAGAGGAGATCCCTTTCAGACACACTAACTCCTTACCGTGCTTGTTCTAAAATTTGAAGAATAGTATAGAAGGTGTCAAGGAATGGTCAAAATCACAGAACATAGCCTACCAATGACTTCCAGATGGATATGGCATTATTATGACGTTGTGTGTTTCCTGGTATACAGAGTAGCGTGCCTTTCAGGGCCCAGTTGTTCAAAGCGTCGTTAGCTTAACGAGCTCGTTAAGGGTCATTTCGTTAACTGTTTTAGCGGATTCAATATACAGAATTCTGATATTTTTTGCTGTAAAAATGTGAGTTACTCACATTTTTTCAGCAAAAAGTTTCAGCATATTTGCATATCACTCGATGTAAATTTTAACGAATCGTTAACTAACGACGTCGTTAGCTTTGAATAACTGGGGCCTGGTGTTTGAAAATGAGAAAAAAAAATAAAAAGACGTTGGTTTAAGAGGAAGTGATATACTTTCAGGGGGAAGGTAACTCTGTCAAATTTGTTTTGTTTCCGTCTGAAAAGGGTCTACTCAAAAAGGAAGCGGTTGCTCCCCTTGGAAGCAAACTGATTTCTTAAAGAGTAGGCCCCTTTTCAGAAGGAACTAGGTGTGCAGAATGGCAAACAGGTAGTCATAAAAGTTGTCTCATTGGTAAAACATGGAGAAAAATCTATCACGTATATTCAGTCAGCGGGAGGAAAATAGATACACCTCCAAGGGAGAGCACTCTGCCCTAAAAATATTCCCCTCTTCTCGAAATTGGACGAGAGTAGACCATTTTACAGAAAGGACTTGATGTGCAAGAAAGCAAACATGAAGTCACAAAAGTTATTTCCCTTGCCGGAAGTTACGCAAAATCTACCAAGTGCATCAAGTCTCTGTAATATCTGGGCCCAGTTGTTCAAAACTAACGATGTCGTTAGTTAACGTATTGTTAAAATTTTGATTATTAAATATCGGCATATCTGCTAAAATCTTTGCTGAAAAAAATGTGAGTACCTTTTACTCACATTTTTTCAGCAAAAATACCTGTGAATTAGATATTATACTTACTAGAACAGTTAACATTTTGACCACTAACGAGCTCGTTAAGCTAACGATGCTTTGAACAACTGGGCCCTCGTGAGCTGTGTTAATTAGACGTCCTGGAATATCATATTTTTATCCATTGCACTAGGAACATATTTGGAAATGCTTTCTAATATTTAATTTGTTAAAAAATTCTCATTTTGTGTTTCAGTTTCAGAGCGACAATTCGCTGCTGATAAACCGCTGTAAATGATTCTTGACATGCATGCTTCTTTATTGTGATGCATGAACTGTTAACAATCATAGAATTATGTTCTTCAACAAAACGCGGGAAAACATATGACAGTATAAAAAAAGGTAACCGATCACATGACAGAATTTCTGCTGTATCACAAGTCCAAGTAGTATTAGTTTATGTACTCAGAAAATTTCAGTTGACATGAAATGCATGTGATTTTTATATAATTTATGGTAAATGGGTACATCGGAAATTATTTACCGCCACTTGTCACAGGAGCTTTATGATATAGATTCTTTTTTCTTGATAGTCCTATAGGCTATGGCATTCGAATAAAATCGAAGGACTTTACAGTTGATAAAACAGGTCTTGGGCGAATTTCGTGATAAGTAATTGACATGCAGACTACATCATATGCTCTTCTCATTGCGAATTAAACCACTTATTCTCCACCGCACATTACATTGGGCTATAACTTTTCCATACCACGGCAAATGGGTTAAAATCACCAAATAATCTCCGGACGGTTAATGTATACGTTCGCTATTTTGTTTACAGACGTTATCTGTAACGTTATCAGCATTCGCGATCTGATTGGTTGCTGCCTTTGTGGTAAAAAAAAAAACAGTGACATAGTTCAACCAATGAGGTCGAAAAAGCAATTACCTCGGGTTCGGATCAACAAACAAGATGGCGAACGTATCTTGTAACTGTCCGGTAAGCTGTTCAGTTTTTTTTTAACTCACTTTGCTGTCTATTGCGACCTTGAAAGTGTGGCTGAGAATTACTGGCTAAGGGGATATAAACTAGTCTGTATTCGGTGTTTACTACGAAATCATCCGAAATGTATTTTATCAGCTATGAAGTGTCCGTCCTTCGATTTTCTTTCAAAATCGTATAGGCATTAATATAACACAAATAATAACTCCAAGTACCCGTGTATTTTGCAATGGTAAACCATTTTGTTAGGAACTTGTCTTCCTAGTATTCGAAACGTAACTTTTAAAACATTTGCTCCCAAAGGAGCAAGTATATTTCTCGGACACGTAACAAGTAACAAGTGCAGTCGGCAGTCGAAAATTACAGTGGGTCGTGGAACTGGAAATAACTTCTTTAATATATAGTTGAAATATTAGAGAGATTATTAAAAGGTGTGTGAGTGGTTGAGGTAAATTGATATTTTGTCACCATTTTGCAAAGCGAGACATCTTTTGCAGACAGGAAGCTGTCACTCTAGTACAGTCGACTCTCGTTATCTCGAAGTCCAAGGGAATGAAATACTTCGAGTTATCAGATTTGCAGAATTGAGAAAAAAATCGAACCACATTTCACAAATGAATATGTAATTTGACTCCTGAAGTTAGATATATATTAAAAATATTGTGGAAAAGGGGAGAAATTGATCCTAAGGAGCAATTTCTCCTCTTTTCCACAATATTTTGTTACCTGTTTTTAGGTTTCAATGTTAAAATAGGGACCCTATTTTCACTTCGAGATACGCGGCTATTCGAGATAACCGAAGTCAAGATAAAGAGAGTCAACTGTATTTGAAACCCTTAATCATGGAAAGTTCTCTTAATGAAAGCTGTTTCCGTTCATAATAGCCAAATGACAAGAGGGGTGTGCAATATTTCCATTTAAGAGTTATATCTCTTGGAGGTATACCTTTTTTTTCCCTTGAAATAGTCTAGAAAATTATTCACGTGTCGTTAGCGAACAACAGACGCTGATATTAGGTTGTGTGCATTCATGCATCCTAATCAAAGCTTTTGCCTGGTGCAAAAAAGGCACATCGGAGACTGACTGTTTAATGTATTGAAAAACAGCGAAGACTTGTGATCAGATTGTGAGACGCAGCATTATGCTCTTATTCCTTTGTGTCCATATACGAGGGGCATTTTTAAGTAGTGGCAACAGCTGCGCGCTATGAAAATACGGCTTACCTTTGCAGTAATGACTAGTTGAGACCTTCAAAGTACTCAACATTGACCTGGACACATTTTTCTAGACGGAAAAGCCATTCGGAAAAAGCATTTTTGAATTGTTCTTTAGGGATACCGTTTATACAGTGGTACAGCGCACTGCCCACAGCACTCCGCGTCTCAAATTTACGTCCTCGTAGGCAAGATTTGATAGGTCAGGGCTGTAGGGTGGGTGTGGCAAGACCTGAATATGAAATTCCTCCAAATAAGAGTTCACCACTGCAGAACGGTGAGTGGGTGCAGTATCATGGAGTAATTTGATCCCTCGGACCCCGGCCCTCGGGCGCTTTGCCTGATGGTGGTTAACAACGGCAGAAAGAACAAAGTCACGGTAAAATGTCCCTGTTACACTACAGTTTTCTGGCACAGAAACATGAGCCACAATTTCATCGCTGTCAAAGAATAGGGCGTACATTACCCTTCTGACACTCCTACTTCGACGAGCAACTACGGGGCGTTCATTGTTTTCACCTACCCACATCTTGTTGTTCAACTTATTGTCAGGCTCAAAAAAAAAATAGAGCCAAGTTTCATCACCAATCGCAACTTCCCTTAATCGGCGGGAGTCCCGGTTCTTGAATCTAGATAGCAAAACAGAGGCCTTTTCCACACGATCCTTCTTTTGTTCAGGAGTCAACAGATGGGTATCCAACGCACACAAATCTTCTGTAGCTTTAATTTTTCTTTCAGGATAGTAAAGACATAAGCCCGATAAATCACTTATCTCTTCCACCGTATATCGCGATTCTTGCTGAACAATAGATTGGACAGTGGCAACATCATTTTCAGAAGTGGCTGAAACTGGTCTACCCGGACGGGCCTCGTCTAAACACTAGATCTACCCTCTTTATAATAAGTAACCCATCTGGCAACTGTTCTATACGGAAGAGTATTCTCTCCGTACACTGTATGCAGTTCAAACGCTTTTACCCAGCAATCCGCAAGTTTTGCAACACGCTCTTTGTTCTTCTCTAAAGTCACCCTGATTTTCGTCCATTTTTCTACTAGTATAAATTACCATGTTGTTTACAAATACATGTATTTTCATTTTGGCAGTCAATAATCGTCCAAAAATCATACAACCGTGACGGCAAAGCTTTACCCTTTCCAGTGATATGTAACACATGTATATGCACGAACTAACCGGGATTTTATCGGGTTGCTGCCACTAGTTAAAAAATGCCCCTCGTACATGTACAATTCGAGGAATCCTTTTTCATGGCGTTGTTAAAATACCAGATTCACTTTGAGTGTATATCTGCTATAATATAACAGATAGCTTTCTCATGTTCTTTTTGAGCACTCGACTCCTCTCCAATTGAAAGCCTTTTGTGTGGCCTATAGATTGGTTTCTCTGGACTATAGTTGTTCACCGATTCAATAAGAACTACTTTGAATATAAGTAGGACCACAGCATTTCCTAAAATAGTCCATGTGCGCCCAACGAAGACTCAGATCAGCCTGCGCATCCGCGAAGTCTGATCAGAGTCATCGTTGGGCACTCCGTGGGTAGCCAAGGATACCAAGCTTCAGGCGGACAGCGAAGACTCTGATCAGGCTGACCTTTCGCTGGGCGCGCATACAATATTGTAGGAAATGCTGTGGCCCGGCGAATATTGTCAGTATGATGGACGCTATAAATCTAACTGTCTAAGACATTTGTGAGGGTAAGAAGGTCATCGATTTTCCACAAATGAATATAGGCTGATGCAACAAATATCGCAGTCAATCATTTTAGTGTTTCAGCACATTAGAATTACGGGTAAGGTTTCGCGAAAGAAAAAAGGGGGTTAGCCCTCCCAACCCCCCCCCCCCACCCTCTCCCCTCCCCCACCCTCCGCCCCAACAGTTTTTCTATTGAACGTTCAAGGCGATTCCTTATTGCAGTTCTTAGCACATGTCCCGTTTGTTTTATCATTGTTTGTTCCTGATCTCTCTTTTGTTTGATGCTTCAGGAAGGATGTGCTTCATGATTGTGACATTCCTGGGTATCTTCACTTATATATTTGCATGGTGCTAAAAATACATTTTGAAAATTTTCTATTTTCATCTGAATACAGCACTCTAAGGAAAGAAAACAGCACTCTAACTAAACAGAACGAAAATAAACGAAGAGGAGCCGGCGTAATTGTCAAACTTGGAGAAGAGATCGGGCTGCTCACACCTGGTTATGCGCGGAACCTTCACCCTTAACCCTAATACAGTTCGGTCCGCGTGGAAGTTTCAGTGAATCAACAGAGAAAGCAAGTAAATTAGCTTCTCAGCACTACGATGAAACACAGATGTAGGCTCGACAACAAACTTAAAGCAAAATTTTAGTTCTGCTGGCACTGCGGTTTAGGAGAAGTAGTTGCTTTTGCCATATATGGTCTTGGCGGCCATAATGCCACTAATTTTCGCAAAAATTGAACGAACTTGTCTTGAGGATGTTTCATATGAGCCGCGTCATGCGAAAAAGTGTCTTTCGGCATATGCAGACAGAGAAGGCCCTGATCAGACTGTGCATCCGCGCAGTCTGATCAGGGACTTCGCTGTCCGCAAACAGAATCATCGGATGCTACAATGTTTCAATGGAGAGGAAATGCCCGGATGAGACTGTGTATGTGCAAGATAACGTTAATTTATGCCAGCTTGAAAGTTTTTATCCAACGGATGCGCCATAACCAAAGCAACATTCCGCCAAATAATGTTTGAATCGATTTAGGAGAAGATATTACAAAGTAAACGGGCATGCGCACGAAAGAAACGGCAGCGAAAGTCGATCAGTATACCCCGCCCTGTGCTTCGATCAGGTGAGCCACAAAGACAAATTTTGAAGCAAAGAAAATATATTCTATATTTTTTTTTTCAGAAAAAGAAAGTGTAAAGATGAACTAGCCATCCCTGCGTGTATTAATAGGTGACTCATATTCAAATGTCAGTGAGGGCGCCATGTCTATAAATCCATTTACTCAACTGCCAGACAATGTTGTAAGCACCAAACATGATGCAGATGAAGTGGTTTGTATTACCAATATACTTTATTCTTAAACACCTAATTTGTTCCCAACCAAAGTTTAATAGCAATCTTTAAATTGCTATTGATTTATCTGAGCAAGCATGATAAAAATGTAAAAATGTAAAAAAAGAAAGTAAAAAAAAGCTAACATTCAGACATGACAAAGGCGAAACATTTAAGGGGTATGGTTATACTTTCAGGGGAAGCAACCCTTTCTAAAGCTGTAGGGATCTATTCTAAAAGGAAAGAATTTGCTCCCACTGGGAGCAAATTCTTTCCTTTTAGAGTAGATCCCTTTTTCGGAATGGGACTGTTGTACAGGAAAAAATCCATTTCATTGTACTGTTAGTTGCTTGATTATGATTATTTTGTATTTGTATAGATGTATCGATGTCGAGGTAAATGGCAGTTATGGTGATACCTACTCTGCTTTCAACAACTTTCAGAAGGCGTTATTTGCTTGGTGCTTTACATAGAAGAAATAATTTGCAAATTTTTGTCATGATTTAATGCAAAACCATTTTTTTTCTAAATGATGATGCACAAATGTTTTCATATTTTTCATTGATTTTTTTTTTAATTCAATATTTTTTTTTTTTTTATTTTTTTTTTTTTTTTTTATTTTTTTTTTTTTTTTTTGCATAGTAAAAATGACTGCAATCAGCAGGGTAGGTAAACTGGAGGAAGGTTTTGAACAAGTTCCATCTGTTTAAATTTTCTGATATTTTCATAATATTCTGATGAAATATCAATAATTAAAAGTCAGCACAGAAAACTTATATAAAATAACCCAAACATCACTTTGCTATAGAAATTTCATAGGTCAGACCATTTTTATTGCCCGTAAATTTAATTTTAGGGTAACATTTAAGAACAAAACACATAAATAGCAAAGACAAATGGTTTCTGATAGGATATGATCAATCAGAACAGAATATTTTCATTTAAAATAAAACGCCCAGCAAAAAACGCTTTTTCGAGTAATATCGAAAGGAGAGTACCTTCCTATATGCTTGCGAGACGTGAACAGTATGCCAGTATACGCTATGCATAAGCCGATACAGAGGAACTGAAGAGGTCAGGAATGTCAGGTACACGTGTACTTGCAAAAGTTATACGTTTTAAACTCACTAAAATTTTATTTCTCAAATTTGATCTCAAATTTAATGCTGAAGGGATTTTAGAATATAAGACCATCGTTAGTTGTTTCGCTGATACGACATAATGACCTGTTCCTCCTATTTCTGCTCTTTTAAAGATTTTGATTGCAAAGCGATTTCTTAAGTAATCATGAAGACAATCATACGTAATCGGAAACATCTCTACAGATGCTGGGCTATGACGTAAGAGCTTAATCGTGTTATATGTGCAACCGTGTCGCATAAAACTGTACCTTAACGCGTGCGCGAAAAGCAAAGACAATGATCAGTCTGCGCATGAACATATTGATTTCGCCTGTAAGTTCTGCAGTATATATCCCAGTAAGCATTCTTTATAAATCTATAGCGGGCCGTGGCCCGCTATAGATTTATAGAGAATGCTAGCAGCTGGGTAGTATTTTTTATAACAGAACTGAAAATTGTCTGATGAGAATGTGAGGATGCTCATTCTGATCTGGTAGGCATTGAGGGCCGTTTTGGAATGATGATGTTCAATTATCAAGTGTTGATATTTATTGAAATTCGCAACTCCTAGAAACTGAAATGTTAACGTTAATTTTGAAATATGTTTTTTAAAATAGGGGAACATGCAGTTTGCTGAATATCGTCTATCATGTATTATTATAATTGTTATGTTTTATTCTGCCGTATTTTCCCTAAGTACTGTGACAGACTGTGAAAATAGTGTAGACGCCGATCAGATGCCACGAAATCAGTGTCTACACTATTTGCCACTCATCTAGCAGTTTTAGGCATGCCGACAGGTAGCAAAATAGACTTGTTTAAATTTGAGGACAATTATGTCATGGAAAAGGTATCCAAATATTTAGGATGAAGTTGGTACTTTGGTATAAAAAAAATGAGCCAGCGCACGACAGATAGGACGGCCTCTTCTTAAAACTTTAACCAGTGGGCTGGGGCTTGACGATATGTCTTTGACTTGGCCCGCCGTGGTTCAACTATTGGTTTTCATTTACTCTGGCATACAGTAGAATTAGCCATGAGTACTCGTCTTTGTTTATTATAGTGATTAATTTGATTTTTATGTTTTCGCTTTGATGCATTGACTGAGTTGGGAGCCTTTATGCGAACCGAATTTTTATATATTTATGTATTAATAGTAGCATCTGGACCCAGGGTGAAGTTAGCTAGCTGTAAAAGTGCTTTAAACCCACCGGTGGTTTGCTCTACCGACCGGTCTAAGGCGGTGGTCCCGGTGTTAGTCTTACTCCTTGTTGCTTTGTGGTTTATTCTACGAGGCGATTTGTTGTATGTCTTTCCGTGTGCCATTTTGTTCTTGTGTTTTTCAGTCCTTTTAGTATTGCGATTACCTCGCTTGGGGAAGAGCGAGCTAATCTTAGTGCTTTTCGTACGTTTGTTCGGTTTGTGCTTGTTTAGATTTGTCGGTTTCCTCTCCCTCTTGGGGTCTGGGAAGGGCTGCGGTTTGTGATTGTGGCACTCCCTGGACTTTTCTCTTACTTTTTTTTACAGTTGGGTAAGGCCTGCTATCCTTGTTGCAGGTAAGGGTAGAGGGGGAATGTTTTTATTTCTTCTGTTTCTTCACTTTTATTCCTGTTCCTATTTCTGTCTGTCCCTCTCTTTTATCTCCTCTACTATCTCTTCTATCTCTTTTCTCTCTTTCTCTGGAACACGACACAAAATGACCCAAAAGGTTTGACATGTCGTTAAACCCCAACTCAGTCAATCAGTCATTCCTCTTTGGATAGCCTGGAGTATGTAGAAGGCACTTGCGACCAGCGAAGACTCTGATCAGACTGCGCGGATGCGCAGGCTGATCTGAGTCTTCGCTGGTCGCACAAGTTTTATTGTAGGGTTTGTCGTGCGCTGACTCAAATATATATATATATATATATATATATATATATATATATATATATATATATATATATATATATATATATATATATATATATATATATATATATATATATATATATATATATATACGATTGAACTGAGTTACCCTGCAATGCCAAAGCAAGCACGGAGTAAACCTTTAAGAATATGTTCACGAATAAATCTTTATTTCTTTGATTGGTAATGTGTATTCTTATAAACACCTTTAAACGTTTTTTTTGTATTTGAGCCGCAACGTCAGAAAACGTACCTTCGGACATGTGCGTTTAGCGAAAATTCAGATCAGCATGCGCATTCGCGCAGTTTGATCAGAATCTTCACTGGGCAGTTTTTTGGATAGCCAAGAATTTAAAATTAGTTTTTTTCATCTGAACAACATACGCTGAACAGACTGTGCGGATTAAGCGGACGCGCAGGCTGATTTGAGTCTTTGTTGGGCGAACATGTCAGAAAGAACGTTTCTTTGTTTCAGTTGAAAACCAAGATTGCACTGAAAATAGTTTTGAAGATGTCAACCTTATGCCGTTATTGATCCATTAAGAGTTTGTGCTTTCCTCTTTAACTGCACGACGGTTGACAGGTTCTCAGACTCTATAACAGTGTCTACCTAAGGATTGATATCTAATGTTATGCCTTTGTTTGGGCCTTCCATGGGGCAACTAGTGGATTTCTGTAGCTCTGATAGCCAGTGTCTGAGGTGATTGTCACAAGCCCTCATCCTTTTTCAACCATAGTTGTTTCATTTGATTTACAAATGTTGTTTTCTTTGATGTTTCACTGACTGAATTAAGATGTCTCTATGCGAGCTATACAATCATTTTGTATTTTCTACATTTGAATCTGGGGTGAAAATTTGGAACAAGTAAAATTTATTCAAAACCCTCCTTAGTTTTTGCTACTGAGTGCTCTAAGGCGGTTGGTCCAGTGTTGTTTGTTCTTTGTTTGACCTTGTGGCTGCTCGCTGCGGGAGCTTGTTACATGTTTTATCCTGTTTGTTATCATATTGTTTTGTTTGGTGGATCCTGTCTGACATTGTGATCAAGTGGAAACATGGAGCAGGCTGCTTTGCGTTTCTTTGCTTTTTGGCATGGTTTATTTGCTCTTCACCCAGTAAGCATTCTACATAAATCTATAGCGGGCCGTTATCGGCCCGTCAGTTACCCTGACGGGCCGATAACGGCCCACTATAGATTTATGTAGAATGCTACATTTGTAGCTGGGCTTCTTGGTGTGATTGTTAGGCTATGCTCTGTAATTGGGACTCTTTCTAAACATCTGTGCTATTTTTTTTCTCATATTCAGGGTTCATGAGAGTCACTGTTTGAATATAAAACGCGTTTAATTGTGTTTAATAACATTTTGGTTTCTTCTAACCCGTCAGTACCAGTGGCGTAGCCAGAATGGAATTATTTTTACGCACACCAAGAAAATCTACGAAAACAAATCCTCCTTAGGATCGTTTGTACAATACGGGCCACTCTTAAAGGAAAGTTTTTACTCCCTCTACGGGCTATTATTAAAGGAAAGAATTTGCCCCCAGAGGGAGCAAAGTCTTCCCAGAAGAGTACTAGCCCCTTTAATAAAGGAGTGAGTTATATTTTATGTTGGGTGATTGCTTTTTATTGTATATATTTCCTTCCATATATATCATCACGAAAACATACCTATATAATTTTGACCCCCTTAAACCCCACTTTTATATAGTAAAACTGGGGTTTACAGGGGTATTCATTATTTTTGTTATTTCTGCTCAAAAACATAGATTGTGGGTACTCGTTAGAACCGCCTTGACGAGGCGGTTCTAACGAGTACCCACAATCTATGTTTTGAGCAGAAATATGAAAAATATCAGAATTTTTATCCGAAAAATTGCCATTTTTTTGTGGTAAAATTTTCAGTGTATTTGAATAGGCGTGTTTTCGTAATGCTATCCAAATGTTCTAACCGGCCACTTAGTTTTTATCATTTTTCTTTGAAGACATAAGCAATTTCACAATGATGTTTGCATATCCAAATACGTCAGTATGTTAGTAAACCATATCACTGAATGTTTAGCATTATTCAGTACATTGCATCCAGGAGACACCGATGACTACAGGTACCCCTATTTTCAAAATTAACAAAATATTGCATTGAGTGGTGGGGTAAGTTTTAAGATTTTGATCCATAGGGACCCCTGTTATGCAGGAATACTAGTGTTCATTTCTGTATAAATTTGTTTCTTCAGTCACATGCTTTAGTAATGAAGTGGTTCTGTTTGTAAAGGTTGGATATTTCAGAAAGTGATCTTTGACAAATTCTGACAAAAAAAAGCTGAATTTTGTGAATTGTACAAATGAGGGTACCTTTGTTCATCGGCGCATCCCGAATTTAATGTTCAGAGTTTTGTCAAACCGTTTGATATCTATAGTCACGGACCACATCTGCCTATTTGGAGATGTAAATAGAACTGTAAGATCTATTTTGGTTTTGAAAAAGAAAAAAAATCGACAAATTGTAAATGGCCGTTTAGAACTTTTGGCTAGTTTACTTAATGTGCGTAATGAGCTCTACGAAAGTGAGTATAGATCAAAATATAAACTTGTCCGGTGACCTGAGGCTTCTGGTTCCCAGCTGTATTACATCAAATAGAAAATTGAAACCAGAAGTCACAGGCCACCGGACTAATGCATGCTGCCATATGATGCTCTACTCGGGAAAAGGTCCATTACATTACGAAATCAAGCCTATTCAAATATATTGAAAGTTTTACCACCAAAATATGAAAATTTTCAGATAAAAATTCTGATATTTTTCATGTTTCTGCTCAAAACATAGATTGTGGGTACTCGTTAGAACCGCCTCGCCGAGGCGGTTCTAACGAGTACCCACAATCTATGTTTTTGAGCAGAAATAACAAAAATAATGAATACCACTGTAAACCCCAGTTTTACTATATAAAAGTGGGGTTTAAGGGGGTCAAAATTATATGGGTATGTTTTCGTGATGATGCAATATGCGGACAACGAAGAAGCAGATCAATATGCGCGTCCACACAATCGTTGTCTGTTCACTGAATCGATGCACAGTGGCCTAGTTTGAACATACAAATCATTGACAATGGTTGCTGTTATCTCATAAGGTTTTACTCCTTTGTAAAAGAAACAACCAATCAGTGAGAAACAACAGTACTGGTTCTTCTGTTTTGCTGTTCTCAGGGAAAGCTGGGATCCAGCTAACCATATTCTGACTAGAATGATAGTCTAATGTTCTTTTTCCATGCTATTACGAGATCTGTACCGTAATTACGAAAAGAATTTTGCCAGTCAGGCATGAGCAAATAGTGTAGACCCAGATCGGACGCCGCAAAACGCGGCGTCTGATAGGTTCTACACTGTTTTCCACCTACCAATATTTGAGATAGATGGATAAATTCATTCTGTAAAATGGACTTGTTAAAAAATTAGGACAAGTTGTGTTCCTCAGTAATTTTCTGACTATGAGCAACTTCATCATTAAATCTAGTGGTTCAGTGCTATTGCCTTGCGTGTTTTCTTTGATGACTAACTAGACCAACCCTTAGTTCTGAACAGTCTGTTGTTTATTGTGCAAGAAAGCTCCGGCGATGATTCTTGTAACGATGATGCACTGGTTCTGGCTTTACTCTCTAGGTGCTCTTCGCGGATTCTCTGCTTTGTAATTATTTACCCCTTTTTCTGGTGAAGCAGTGCCATTTTATATGCTTATGTGCTGTCTCTTCCCAGGACTCTCGGGCTATGTTAAATACCTTGAGGGAGGATTTTAGGGTATTCTTGTAGGCTTTCTATTGCCCACCCTGGAATCGTTATGACGTATGATAGGGAGGTAAGGTGTAACTACAGTAGTTCTTGTTGAACTTTGTGTGGTTGGTCATGTGCGATATAAAATGTTTCCTGGTCTCAAGAACAGCCAAACAAAAACATCAGTGTGAAATCCAATTCTTTATCCTAAAAAAAAGCTTAGAGGGATCGCCAGCTCTTGACTTTATTATAGAGACCTGAAAGGTTTTTAACATATGGACCTCAAAGTGAGATAATGTACCTTCTGACATGCGCACGACGAAGACTCAAATCAGACTGCGCATTCGCACAGTCTGATTAGAGTCTTCGTTGTGCGCATGAAGAAACTTTGCATCCCTGGCTATCTAAAATGCGCACATTGAAGATTCTGATCGGACTGCGCGAATCTGAACCTTCACTGGGCGCACATGTTCGAAAGTACGGCTTCTGACGTTCCGGCTCGTATAGCTGTGGGTACACACTACGTTTTCTCTGTGTGTATTTTTATCTTATATATTTTAGATAATTTATGGAATGATACCAGTCTGTTCCGATACAGACTGTATCCAAACATTTTAGTTACAGATGCAGACGAATACTAGGTAAATCAAAGCAAATAATCAAATCATACTTGCAATGTCCAAAATTTGCCTTAAATCTCTTGGCAATTCTTTCTTTTTTAAGTGTCTTCAACGAACTTGTCAGAATGCCTCTGTTTGGTGGTCACTGGACTACATAAGGATGCGTCGATATCGCTACACCGCGTGAAAGAATCGCGACAAAGGGTTCAAACACTTCAGTATTGGAGACCTATCTGACCCACGCGGACCGAGCAGATAATTGTAAATGGGAGCTGCATCCGAATTAAGGGAGAGGTTACAAGCATGTAAAATTAGTTAGCACTACCCCTTTCCGCTACCCGCACACCCGCTAGTTATTCAGCCGACCGTTCCAAGGTTGCTCGTTATTCAGCTGACCGTTACAATGTTGTTCGTTATTCAGCTGACCGTTCCAAGGTTGTTCGTTATTCAGCTGACCGTTCCAAGGTTGTTCATTATGCAGCTGACCATTCCAAGGTTGCTCGTTATTCAGCTGACCGTTCCAATGTTGTTCATTATTCAGCTGACCGTTCCAAGGTTGTTCGTTATTCAGCTGACCGTTCCAATGTTGTTCGTTATTTAGCTGACCGTTCCAATGTTGTTCGTTATTTAGCTGACCGTTCCAATGTTGTTCGTTATTCAGCTGACCGTTTCAACGTTGTTGTTCTATTGCAATTCTCATTTGTTCGTATGTCGGTAACTGCAGTGGTTTTATTTTATTTGTCCTTACTTCTTTATCATTTCTTCTTTAGAGACCTCGGGATGGCCGTACTTTGTTAATCTGGCAGTCCTGTGTAGCTTTATTTATATTTTACGTAACCTTGTACACGTAATGTGTTGGTAAGCATTCTGCATCTCGGAACGAAATTATTACCGTATTTGCCCTACTGTCCTTTCGACATCTTTCGGAAAGAGATTGGTCTGATCTATGCAATTTCTATAGTAAAGTTATTTTTTCATTTTATTTTATTTTATTTTATTTATTTTTTTTAGGAATGTTTGTCTAGGACAAAATTTTTTTACTTCTCTTGGCTGAATTTGAAGTATTGATGTTTCACAACAATATTGTGAAAACTTCAGAAAGATTGAACAAGCAGAACTTGATGAAAATCTGCCTCCAAAGTACCTACCCTACAAATTTCTGCATAATTTGCATTCATTTTTACTATGGGAAAAAAGTAAATATTTGATTTTTTAAAAACCGTTTCATGGAATAAAACTTTTTGTGCAAAGGTAGTAACAACAAATTGGTTTGCATTAAATCATGACGAAAGTTTGCAAATTTACTTCTTCTGTGTAAAGTGCCAAACAAAAAACGACTTTCTGAAAGATGTCGAAAGCACAGTAAGTATTGGGATACCTTATCTACTTACCATACTTACCATACTTGTCCTATAGTTTGCCGATCTCCCCCTTGAGCTTTGGCTGGCATGGGTATTTATCGGGGCAATTTTTGTTTTGCGCTTTTTTGTCGTATTTGGCGTATCAATAATTTGTATCATTATAATTGCTTTAAGAGTTTAAAAGCATTCATATTTCATTGATACACATTCGTTCTAATTGTGTCGGCATTAAAATAAATGCCCTATTTCAACATTCATACGGTATTTAATTGTTTATCGCCAAACACAGCTTCAGAGCACCCATACCTATTGCTATGGCCGTTTCTATAAAAAGTAAATATTTGATTTTTTTAAAAACCGTTTCATGGAATAAAACTTTTTATGCAAAGGTAGTTACAACAAATTGGTTTGCATTAAATCATGACAAAAGTTTGCAAATTTACTTCTTCTGTGTAAAGCGCCAAACAAAAAACGACTTTCTGAAAGATGTCGAAAGCACAGTAAGTATTGGGATACCTTATCTACTTACCATACTTACCATACTTGTCCTATAGTTTGAAATAGTCCATTCTACTACCAGTTGATGTGTCTAAAATATTGCTGTATGTATGACAAATTATGTAGACCCTGATCAGACGCCGAGTTCTGTGGCGTCTGATCAGGGCCTGCACTGTTTGCAAAAACCTGTATGCCCCAATACTTAAGGTTATTACGGTATCAGCCACAAATCCATAGTCTAAGGTGTCTTTAATTTATTCTATTCTAATGAACGATGGTTCAAGAATCTGATAGTAATCTGAAAACTAAAGGGAATAAATACACTTCCAAGGTAGGCCACTCTTTCAAAATTGTTTTGGCTCCCTTCTGAAAAGGGTTCTACTCAAAAAAGGAAAGAATTTGCTCAAGAATTTGCTCCTATTGGTGAATTTGCTCCTATTGGAGCAAATTCGTACCTTTTAGAGAAGACCCCTTTTCAGAAGGGACATGTTCAGGAATGCAAACAGAAAGTCACAAGAGTTATCTCCCTATAAAAATGGCTGAAAAGTGTATTATCTTATCTTAACCTTTGTCCTGCTGAATAAATTAAGATGCAACACCGATTTCTAAATTTCAGCTAATCAGATTACTTGATCGGGATGTTGCTATAAACTCACATACTTAATGACAAACAATGCAGATCCAGACTAGTTGGCTTCTTCAGAAGAAGCCAACTTATCTTGATCTACACTGTTTGCAAAGGCAGAGTATATCCGGGTTCAGCAGGACTACTGTCCTTTTGACATCACTCGGAAAGACGTTTTTTGCTTGGCGTTTTATTTTAAATCTGAATTACCATATCTTAGCAGAAATCATTTTTTTTTTTTCTGTTTCTGTGTTTGGTTCTGAAATATGTACCCTAACATTAAATCAACGGCCAAAAATTGGTCTGGCCTATGCAATTTCTACAGTTGAGTGATTTTTTGGAAATTTTGATTCAGAAAATAGTTTTCACGTTTCTTTGCAGAATTTGAATTATTGATGTTTCGCAACAAAAATGTGAACATTTCAGAAAAATTGAGCAAACGGAACTTGTTGAATATTTGCCTCCAAGTTACCTACCCTACCGGTTTCTGCATAATTTGCATTCATTTTTACGATGCGGAAAAGTGAAAACATTTGAGTTTTTAAAAAGCAATGACTAGAATACAACTTTTTGTGCATAAGTAGATACGACAAATGATTTTGCATTAAATCATAACAAACATTTGCAAATTTACTTCTTCTGTGAAAAAGCACGAGGCGAAAAAACGACTTTCCAAAAGTTGTTGAAAGGACAGTAGGGTTAATAAGATCATATCCTGCCAATCACGAAAGATAAATATTTACTCTCATGCCCAGGGATATTGCCAATGCTTGAACACAAAAGCAGCAAAAAAGGACGATGAGTTCAGTTCTGACATGCAAAAGATATCCTCATGGCATGTACGAAATGCTAGCGAGACCGCACATACTGCTCGATATATTCTCCACGGTCGAGACCCTAACCAGGCTGCACATAAGTATGCGCTAATCTACTGTCCTTTCGACATCCTTTGGAAAGATTATTTTTTTTGCTTGATGTTTTATTCTAAATGAAAAAAAAACTGACTTATGATTGACAATACCTTAGCAGAAACCGTTGGTCTTTTCTGTTCCTATGCTTCGTTTGCAAATATTTACAGCAAAATCAATTTTAAGGCCAAAAATGCATCTGTATAGTAAACTGGATTTTTGGATTTTTTTTTTTATTTAAAACATTTTTTTTTCTTGCTTTTCTTCACTGATTTAAATAGTTCATCTTCCGTAACTATATTGTGAAACTTTCAAAAGTTTTGAACAAGTGGAACTTGTTGAAAATCTGCATCCAAACTATAGATGTTTGTATATTTTGCAGCCATTTTTATTATGGGAATAATGAAAATATCCGATTATTTTAAAAACCAGTGACCAAAATAACTTTTTTTTTGTGCATAAGGAGTTATGACAAATGCTTTTGCATCAAATCATACTAAAACTTTGCAAATTTACTTCCTCTCTGTAAAATGCCAGTCTAAAAACGACTTTTCGAAAGATGTCGAAAAGAGAGTCGACTTTCCCTGCTCGTATTAATTTCGAAGGTACATTTTTCTACTGACGCGTCACAGTTAGATATCTGGTTGACTTGCACCATTTTTCTACTGACGCGTCTCAGTTAGATATCTGGTTGACTTGCACCGTGATGAGTGTGTACAGGATAGCAAATGCCATGATGCACAGACCACGCCAGTCTAACTTGGTGTTTTTTTAGGATGCAATGCAAGTAATTTCTGTACATTTAGAAACGCAAACATAACTCTTTCACTGCCTTAGGCGATGATAATAGGCTTTTGCAAACAGCGTAGATCCAGATGAGACGGCTCATAATGAGCCGTCTCATCAGGATCTACGCCGTTTGAAATTCAGTCTTTTAACTACACATATATATAATTTTATTTCCATTTGACAGTTTATTAAAAAACAAAGCACAAATATCGTCTGAAAAGAGTTAACTTATTCTACTTTTCTTTGAAAATGCAATGTAAGAATGACATTTTGTTTTTAAATGCAAATTTAACCTAAAACATGAATTTAAAACATAAAATAAAGTAAACTTTATTTTGTGATTTTTTTTTTTTTTTTTTTTTTTTTTTTTTTGTTGTTGTTTATTGAATTGTTATAGAATTACTTTTTGGAATGCAATTTTAAACTAAGCTTTATTCCAACACAGTGGCATGTATCTTACAATTTAAATATTTAAAAAAATATTCAACTCAATTTTACTCATTTGAGCCAGTTACAATAAGACCTGTGTGACCAGCAAAGACTCAGATCAACCTGTACATAATCCCAGTTTGTCATTAGCCCCTCTTTTGATAGCCCGTAGGCTGTAGAAGGCACATGCGATCAGTGAAGAATCTGATCAGACTGCGCGGATGCGCAGCCTAATCTGAGTCTTCGCTGGTCGCATAAGTCTTATTGTAGGTTTTGTCGTGCGCTGGCTCATTTTATAAACATGCTAGCTTGACATATAAACTAGATGTGCAATATGTATAGAATATTTAGTATTTTGATCAAAATTACTTGTCTGGAATAGAAATATGGGGATTAAATAATGTTCCTAACAAACCTAAAATTTAAAAGAACCCCTGACAACATAGAACAGTGTATCGTAGGATAACTGTGTTACATAGTCTCTAAATACTAGCATAAGTTACTATGACTGAACGCATGTAAGTTTTGAACTGACAGCATTTTTTACATGATGGTTTTCAAATTTTGGCATTACAGTAATAAATATAACTTGAAATATTTTAAGATTAGGTGATTCGTCATCTAAAATGTAGTAGTATGTCTTTATAATCACTGATGATTACATATTGACAATATTGGTACTCTGTTAATGTAATCATCATTCAATCCTACTTTAAATCTTTTAGTCGATTTGATAATATAAACATTAAAGCTTCCCTGAAGGATACCAGCCGTAATTTCATTGTCGAAATTTAAGCAATGGGCATATCCATGGCAGATATTTTCCAGTAATGTGATATGTTAACCCATTAAAGACTGAATAAACTCTCCCACACTCTCGTATATTTGAAGAGACCATTTTCTATTTTAGGTATGTTAGGCTATATGATATAGATATTCCTAAAGAAAACTGGTTGAACTATTTCTAAACAGTGGAGATCCTGATCAGACGCTGCGTTCTGTGGCGTCCGATCTGGGCCTGCACTGTTTGCCAGTTACCCGTTAAGGGGTTTCCAGTCTCAAATGGGTTAAACGCAGATTTTTGTTGTTGGTGATTTTAATTTGCAATGTAAATTTGGACGGTACATAGTTTAACGCCAGTTTTGAAACGTTTTCCTAACAACGAATATGGGAACCTGAGCTTTAGAAAGGATATAAGTGAAGATACCCTGGAAATGCCACGATCACAAAGCACAGCCTTCCCGGGGCACTAAAAGAAGAAGAGATGAGGAACAAACAATGACAAACTCACGCCACATCTGAAACAACCGGAAAAGAAGAGCAGCAACAAAGGAATCGCCTTGTTTATTTATTTATTTTTTATTTTTTTTTTTTTTATTTTTTTTTTTTTTTTTTTTTTGTGGGGGGGGGGGGGGGGAGGAGAAGTGTTACGGCCCTTTCAAGAATATTTCACTTATATCGAGCGAGACGATCGTTCATCAAAGGTGGACAAAAACCGGAGAACCCGGGGAAAAACCACCTGACCATCCGTAAGCAGAACTTGGCTGTCCCACATGTGACCCGAGCGAGGCTCGAACCACAGCGGTGAGAAACCTAGGCTACCCGCAATCGCCTTGGAATGGTCGGCAGAAAAACTACTGCGGGTTGGGGGTTTAAAAAACAGTCTTACTCGCGCGAAACCTCGCCCTTTATTCTGATTCAACTTCATATTACAAACACGTTATGCGTATGTTTGGTCCGCATAGGGGTGCTCTAGCTTATTAGTGAAACATCACAGTGAAACACACATGATTACAAACACTATGACGGAACAAAGCAAAGTGAACAATGGTGAAACCAGGAAACATGAAAACCGCATTGTGCCCGACCACAGACTTGACCTCTCTACGATCCACCAGCTAGCTACCTGCTTGTCCTACAGTAAGCATGAAAAGTTCGGAAATTTCCTAAAGGAAGATTTATTATTATCAGGTATAAGGAACATTTTTCCCATCGCTCATCAGTCATAAATAACACCTGTTGTTTGTTGTTTAAAGTCGACAGATGCCACACTATTTCCGTTGGTAAAAATGCATGCTATCGTATTTACCATTAATGAGGCAGCGCACGACAAAACCACCATAATGGCATGTCCGCCCAGCAAAGACTCAGTTTAGCAAATGTCCAGTCTGATCAGAGACTTTGCTGTCTGCATTAAGAAAGCTTGGGACCTTCGCTACCCCTTGAGCGCACAGCAAAGACTCTGATCAGACTGGGCGGATGCCCAGGCTGATCTTAGTTTTCGCTTGGCGCACATCCATTTTGTTGGTTTAGCCAATCGCTGGCTCGTTTTTTACCCGTACAACTCAACAAACTACACACGTGGACACAAAAGTGTACATACTTTGATATAGTATTGCAACGACTGTTAGATATCTGATCTTCCGGTCTACTACAGCTATTCGGATATCTCTGTATGATGTACATTTCTTTTGCAGCCTTATGCACTAGAACAAGCGCTTGTCAAATTTGAAGATATAAAACAGTGTACATTTCTTGGTCCAGATTAAGATTTCCTTAAGCCTTCGGCCGCGGTTTTCAACACCTCCCAAGGGACCTGGCGAATGTTAATGCATTTAAAAACCATGTTCGATCGCTATTACTGCATAAAAATTAGAAACATTTGCTACATTTCGCGTTATTTCTTGCACTATTTTGTTTCGCCATTTCACTGATGTCTCGCGAACGCAATTTCCACGGACTATGCTCGTTCAAGGGCCGGGCATTACACATCTCGTGACGGTAGCAATTATGTTGCCCCGGTACAGGCATATTGAAAGTTGCGTAGCCGTGCATTAACAGCGCGTGAATTGCCTTGTTAATAAACGGCTTTTCGTCGGTTAATGCACGGCTGTTAATAACGTACGGCACTGCTTTTTATGCAATAATGAATGATATTTGATTTTAGCCTACTCCAATGGGCACATAACGTTTATACAACGTCGCCTCAATGTCGATACAACATCATACGTTGCATCGACGTTGTAAACGTCATGTGCTCACTGGATTAATACTAACTTGATGTGAACATGTCTATTGAAAATGACTTCGTCAGAGTCTGTACGCTTTTGTGTCCACAAGTATAAAAGTGTATGCCCTATTTGTCTATATGTAGACCATAAAATGGATTTGTTCAAAATTTAGGATTAGTAGGGTAAGTTATTTACGACCCTGATAATAATAATAATTACGGTAACATCTACCTGCGTGTTTATTAATACTAAGTGCCTTCATGAACTACAGAATTGCTGGAATTTATGTGAAGCCAGTCGTGGATTGTCTATTTACCAATGGTTATGCAGGATAGAATGAGGCGTTTTATAGGGTACGAAGAGATCAGTCCTGGTTCAATATGTGATTTTATCATTACAAGTTATATTAACATGTATTTTGTTTTGTGAGTATTAAAAGGAACTATGTACTCGAAATGGATAGACAGATAATGCTACGATATTCTGACGATTGAGCCGTTGGAAACGGTGGTCTGTAATAAATGCTCAGCCTTAAGGCGTGATGCAGTATTGTAGCAGACGACATATGTTAGACAGTTACTCAAACAAAATTCCTGTATGTGAGAGAGAAACTCAAACGACATTCCTGTGAAATTCATTGAAATCCATGAGGCAGATTCTAAGAAGATTTTTGAAGTTTGTACTATAGCCGTGCATTGTGAAGTGCCCCGCCCACTTGTTGCCATGTTTTTTGACCGACCAACATGAGTCGAAGAAATGTGATAGAGAGTCACCCAAAGAACATCCCTGAAAAATCCCTTTAATGGATTCTGAGAAGAAGGTTTGAAGTTTGCATTATAGCCATATAAGGCAAAAATGCCCCACCCACTGGCGGCCATGCTTTTTAACAGATCAACATATGTTAAAGGAATCTGATAGAGAGTCGCCCAAAGAACATCCCTGTAAAATTTCATTTTAATCCCGTTGACAGATTCTAAGAAGAATAATTTCTAGGCAAAAATGTCCCGCCTACTGGTGGAAATGTTTTTGTTGTTGTATGCTTTTTTTTTTTTGCTTTTTTTTTTTTTTTTTTCCTCAACGGATCAACAGGAATTTGATAGTGAGTCATCCAAAAAACATCCCTTGAGATCATAATAGCTCACTAGCTCACGATAAACACTTTGTGCTCAGGTGAGCTACAAAAAGAAAAATAAACTTTGAAATGTGCAGATTAATAAAATTTCAGTTTTGGTGAAGAAGGTCAGTACTTAGAATTATTTTTTTAGTTTAACATCAGTCTCTAACCGAAGTTACTAGTATAAAGACTTTCAATTTGAACACAATTTGAACACATTGTTTAAATCTGTCTAAAGGCTGTCTAAACATGCTTCTGAATATGTTTTGAAATGGCCCAGGAAGAAAGGGCGGATTCATAGCTAGAGGGTTCGGGGGTTCAGTAGAACTCCCGTTGACTAAAAATTTACTTTCTATGAGAATTTGTGATAAATTTAGGATACCTTATCTACCCTAGATAGTCACATCCCCTACTATTTTTTCTTATACTACTCTTCAGCAAGTCCATTTTATGCTACCTATGAATATGTGTAAAATTTGATATACGAGTGGCAAACCGTGCGGCGTCTGATCTGGGTACACTGTTTGCTTAGGCCTGCCTTTCCGAATAGGTAGAGTAAGTACGGTAAATTTATCAAATCGAACCCCCACCCCCACATAAATCATCCTGGATCCGTCCCTGCCTTGAGGTCTCTTTTTGTCTAAATGGATTTCTAAAATGGATAGATTTCTATCTTGACACAGCCCTTTGGCTGTTCATTTTTTTTTTCAGACGTATGGTCATCAAACGATATGCAGTCGAAGATGTGATCTGAAAGAGACAAAGAGGCAAAGGTAGGTTTTTCAATATTTATTTATCAAATAGTAACTAGAAATAAACATTGAATAAATCTAATGTCTTATTATTGGATTGTATAACACACATTGAGAAAAGTTACATATCTTTTATGATCTCCATAAAGAGGTTTGTTGTAATAATAAAAGATGCATCCTGGATGATGAGGCGTTGAAAACAGACATCGAATTAACCTATAGTTGCTGTCAATTATCATTTTTGCTACTATTTTGTATAACCGTGATTTCAAAATGAAAAACACAACAAATTTCAGTAAATACCCAAAATATTCGTTCATGTGTCCATAACTCATTTAACGTTAAGTATTTCAGCAGACGGCATTTTGAAATATTTTTTTGTTTCCCAGAAAATAGGTTTTCTTGTGATCTGACTTCAGACCACCACAGAGCATTTTACATTGTTACATCACAGAGCTTTCTTTTATCTGTTTCATTGTGATGTTTCACAAACAGCTAGAAGAAACCTATGCGGACCAAACATACATTTGAAATTTGGAGCTGCATTAGAATTAAGGGTGAGGTTTCACGCGAGTAAAACTGGTTTAAGCACGCACCCCCCTCCCCCCCCCCCACACACACACACAAACCATTTCGAAAACATGCCTATTCAAATATACTGAAAAGTTAATCACCGAAAAATTGAAAATTTTCAGTCAAAAAAATCAAATATTTTTCATATTTCTGCTCAAAACATAGATTGTGGGTACTCGTTAGAACCGCCTCGATGAGGCGGTTCTAACGAATACCCACAATCTATGTTTTTGAGCAGAAATAAGAAAAATAATATATACCCCTGTAAACCCCAGTTTTACTATATAAAAGTGGGGTTTAAGGGGGTCAAAATTATATAGGCGTGTTTTCGTGATGACACCTACTTTTCCTACTGACCGTTCCATAGCGGTTCCTATGTTGCAGTTCTTTTATACCCCGCTACACAATAGTGGCAGGGTATTAAGGTTTCACGTTGGACGTCCGTGTGTCTGTCCGTCCGTCGTACGTCCGTCCATCCATCCGTCCGTTTTTCGTTTTCATATGCAGGAATTCTCGTACTACAGGTACTAATCCGCACCAATCGGTCCCTTCTGTGACGTCACAGCATGTCGCTAGTTCTCAGACAGGTACTAGTGTGGAAATGTATAGAATTAAATAGGAGCCCATCATTTAACTAATAAAATCATTTATTTTCAATAATACAAGATATTATTATAACCTCGCAATAGATGGGAAAATGTATCTGCTTCAATCTGATACCAAATTTGTTGAAATAAGATAAATTTTAAAATGGTCCAGATTGTAATGAAAGCTACAAGGGTTTTTCCTTATTAAGTCTTTGTATTTTACAACAAAAATGAAAAAATGCCTTGATTCAATCGCCCAAAAGTCATATTTTTTAAAATTTCTCCGTTCATTATAACCTCTCATTCGATAGATCTATTTAATATCTATAGTTATGTAATAAAATATTGAATAAATTATTTTATTTAAAATGGCCCACAGGTTGCAGAATATAGCTATATTTTAAAAATGCGGAGAGAAAATGTGTAATGATTACACAGACGCAGGTCTTGTGTACACATGATACTAGCATGAATTGCAAAAGAGGTTGTAAGAATTGGAAAATAAAAAAGAACTGGTATCCATTGATAGTATTATAAAGATTATTTAGCTTCAAAAAGGAAAACAAAGATATATATTTATGATAATATAAACTTATTTATTTAATTTTTGTTTATGTCGAATTATGTTTTTATTCGGCAATTTATTGAAGCTTTAATGAAAACTTGATATAATTACTTTTGACCATAGGAAAACTACAAACTGCTTAATTACTTTTTTTTTTTTTTTTTTTGTTTAATGATGAAAAAAAATGCTTTGTCGGGATACAAGAAAAATACCTAAATGCGCGGCCACTCTTGCGATGTTTTCTTAATAACAATTACTGCTAATGAATGCCAATTATGTCCTTATCTTGACAAAAGAAAACAACGAAATCACTTTTTACATAATTGACATACATGCTTATGCGCAATTTTAATTGCACAAACAGAATCAAATCCAATATTTGATCTTTTTGCAGAAACTAGCACTTTAATTGGCACGATTTTCTCATTTTAGATTCCTGTACACAAATAAGGACTAAATGAATGAGATTGAGTCTCTCTCTCTCTCAAACGTTCTCTAAATCTCCAAATAAAAGCAGCATTAAATATGACGTGCAACCATTGTAGTTCCAGATCAGCATGTGCATACATTTTTTTCTCTGATAGAATGTGCAAGCTCTATTCAACATGCGGTGTTTAATATGTATATTTAATAAAAAAAAATATAATATTTAAAACAAAATACATTAAAACAAAATGATAATTGATATTATTTTCAGAAATTTTGTTTCATAAAATGGTTATCTAGGAAATTAAAACATAATGATACTAATGATATTATTATTATTAGTAGTAGTAGTAGTAGTATTTACTACTACTATTATTATTAGTATGTTGTACATCACAATTCCGAAGAATAAATATTATTAAGCTGGTCATATTCGAAATGTTTTATTTGTAAAATAGCCACATGGACAGTTTATACTATCGTACATGTGTATTTCGGGGTAAAATATTGGTAATTACCGTATTATCCCTATTAGACACATTAAATTACTATCATACTGAAATTTGGTCAAGTCCGTTTGGCTTCCTATTGACACAGCTTATACCTGCCATCTGAGTGGCAAACAGTGTAGACCTTCGTTAAGATACTCTGTGATGTAATGTCTGATCAGGGTCACTGCCTTTTCTTATTGTGTGTTTATCAGAATCCCGAGGTTAAATACTATAAACCACTTTCTCAGTCAGATTCAAAAAATTGTTCAGTACACACCTTTTCAAACATTACTCTAAAGACAATTGTTTCAAAAACAAACCTGGGATACCAGATGATTCGATCAAGTTCTACTCTTTACAACACTTGCCCTATCTTTTTAACAATGCCATTACAGAACCAGCTGATTTGTCTAAACATTGCTTGGTAAGTGTAAAATAGTGTAGACCCTGAACACACAATGCGTAATGTGACATTTGATCTGGGTCTACACCGTTGGCACAGACCTCTCTGTCTAAAAATCTAGGATAGTAGTAACAGTCATAATCCAAGGAAAACGACATTTTATACATATTTGCTAATTACCCAACACAAAAATAACACGAGTCTCTCCAAATAAAAGCAGCAACCATTGTAGTTCCAGATCAGCATGTGCATACATTTTTCTTTGATAGATTGTGCAAGCTGTATTCAACATGCAGTATAGACTGATCAATGTATTTCAGCGGACACTCAGACTAATCGGATCCACATTGATCGCATAATTCATAAGGCCCATTTTTTTTTTTTTTTTTTTTTTTTTTTTTGAAAAAGATTCAACCATAATTGTTTCTTATGTTGCTTGAAGACATCTCAAAGTTCGTGAAACGATCAACAAAACATTTTACTTTCATTTATATTAGCATTAAAAAAATTGTTCAAACATATATAAATACAAGTTAAATAACAGCACGTTGTTTATTTTCTGGTTCCATTTGTCTACCATTATTATTATTATCCCGTGGGAACTAGAAGCCTCAGGCCACTGGACAATGTAATAATACCTTAATCTATACCTCATGCAATAAAAACAAAGTGGTCAAAATATCAAATGAACATCAACATTTGAAAAGGACCATTATAACTATGATCAAGGAATATGGGCAAACAAAGCACCATCTTTAACCGTGTAACTAAATAAACACTAATTACTGTAGAATATATTGATTAACAGAGAAAATCCTGATCAGAGTGTGCAGATGCGCAGACTGATCTAGATCTTAAGTGTTTGCTTAATACATAATTTCCCTTTTTTCATAATCTGACACAACTGCCCTTTATCTGAGACAGGTCACGTGGTCCTGCAATTCTTGAGATGATAAGATAAAACTAGAAATAGCATATTCTACATTAATTTTTATGAAAGTTTTTTGACAGTTTGTCTATTTTTTTTTCTCTTAAGTTTAAATGATTGTTAAACAACGTTCATGCATCAAGGGAAAAGTGATGATGATATTCTTATTTCTCCCAGAAAGTAGGCTTTGACATGTCATGCGAATTGTCTCCAACAGAGACAGTTTGTATGGACTGTAAGACTTTATTTTTTGTTATTTTTTTTTGTGGGGGTGGGGGAGGGGTAAAAATTTTAACCCTTAACCTTTTCCACTCTCTGGGCTACTTCAGCAGCAAAAAACTGGTGATATTTGTTGAATTTTCCCCAGAAAATAGGATTTGACATTTCATGCAAATTGTTTGCAATGGAGATGCTTTGCAAGAAATGTCAAACCATTTCCTTTTTTGGGGTGGGGTGATATTTGATCCCTAAACGTTTATCACTTTCTGGGCTAATTCAGCATGCGATAAAGTGGTTATTGTCTTAGTTTATCTAGAAAATAGGATTTGACACTTCATGCAAATAGTCTTCATTGGAGACAATTTTCATGAAATGTCAAATCTGTTTTGAAAATAAAACATACAGAGGAAAATTGTTCAGGATAAGTATTTGGTGATTGTATTTTTTTCTCCATAAAAACATATGTTGTGGGTACTCATTAGATGAGCCTCACCAAGGTTCTTCAAATGAGTACTCATAACATGTTTTTGCTTCACCGAGGTGCATCAAATTAATACCTACAACATATGTTTTAATGGAGAACTGGAGAAAATTGACCCATATTTATGTTGTCTGCAAAACGTTTACCCAAAGTGCTAACTGATAAGTACTATGCTAATTCGCGCCACCAATGGGTCCTAAGTTTATGAAATAGCTAATTGTCTTTATGCTGTGAACAAATAGCCCAAAGCTATTTATGTACCTCTCTTGAAAGAAATGTCCTGTTTTTACACCTCTGTCCAGCTGATGGTCTGTGTGAGCTTTGCAGACTGGTTTCTAACTACTAAATTATCAAATTACCAATAATTTAAACCTCTAAATTTGCGTGTGTTTTTTTTTTTTGAAGGTTGCTTAAAACACAGTAATATTTGATATTACTCATTTATGCTAAAAAAGGGATATTGACAAATAGATAAGAACTTTAGACCCAGATCAGACGTCTGGTGTCTGGTGAGCATTGATTAAACACACTTGATTGCATTCTGATTAATAGGTTTCTTTAATCTGTGGTGATAGTACTGATGTGAAATAGGTTACCTAGATCACCTTAAAGAGTAGGTAGCTTTAATTACTGTACTAAGAAATGTCTTAGGATAACCTAACTTAATAACGGAGGTATGGAGACTGCCCTTTGAGGTTAAGAAGTGGATGACATAGGCCTTTCCCCTGTACTCATTATTCATATGCTTTTTTTTTTCTTTCTTTCTTTCTTTCTTTCTTTCTTTCTTTCTTTCTTTCTTATTGTAACAACAAATGTCTTAGGATAACTTAATAACGGAGGTACGCAGACTGTCCTATGATGTTAAGAAGTGGATGACATAGGTCTTTCTCCCGTATTCATTATCCATAGGCTTCTTTCTTTCTTTCTTTCTTTCTTTCTTTAGTTTATGGTTATCATAAAGTAATTTTTTTTTATTCATTTTTTTCAAATTACTTATATTTAATTAAATTTTCCCATTTGTTTTCTCCAGGTGAAATGATCGTTTTTCTTTCAAAAATTGTACCAAACTATCATCAGTAATTAAATACAACCTTAATTAATCAACTCATTTGTTCTCTTAGATTAACTATTGTTCTTCATTTTAAAATCTTACTGAATTACCATTCATTAAATATAACACTTTTTTAATTTATTAATTGCTTTTGTTTTCTTAGGTTAAACTATTTAAATTCGTTTAAAAATCATATTGAATTATCTATAACTAAATACAACACTTTTTATTCAATTTGTAATAATGAAATAATAATAATAATAATAGTAATAATAATTTATTTTAATCAATTAATTAATATTTTGTTATTATCATTATTAATCAATTCTTAGGTTAAACAATTGATATTCTTTTGAAAATCATACTGAATGATCTGCTGACATTCATTCATTCATTCATTCATTCATTCATTCATTCTAACTCGGACCTATTCCAGTGTATATTGGGTCCAAGAGCAATGCATCCACACATGATTTAATCTGAATTGTAGCAGTACTGTAGGTGTGTGACACTGGGTTGATTACACACCTGCTACACAGGTAAGACGACGCTTACGGGCCTCCAGTCAAAGGGAATTAATCGAAACCGATCTAAATTGGAATATCGATAACCTGAGTGACAGTTCCTGTAGTACGATAATTCCTGGTAGTGTCGGATGATAACTTGAGTAACCATCAATGGATTTTCACCTAAATTGGTATGTGCATTGATATTGTGGAGATCTGGTTTGGGATTGTTAATGGGCAAATTTCGTCAATTTTTTACGGAGTTATCTGCCCGAGACACGCCCATATTTTCGTTTCCGGACGATAACGAGTAAATAACAAGGAATTTTAACCAAACTTGCTATATGTATTGACATTAAGGAGATCTGGTTTAGGATTGCTTATGGGCGAATTTCGTCAAATATTTACGGAGTTATCTGCCCGAGACACGCCCATATTTTCGTTTCCGCACGATAACTTGAGTAAAAAACAAGGGATTTTAACCAAACTTGCTATATATATATATACTGACATTAAGGAGATCTAGTATGGCTAATGGGCAAATTTCGTCAAATTTTTACGGAGTTATCTGCCCGAGACACGCCCATTTTTTCGTTTCCTGACGATAACTTGAGTAAATAACAAGGGATTTTAACCAAACTTGCTATATACATTGACCTTAAGGAGATCTGTTTTGAAATTGCTAATGGGCAAATTTCGTCAAATTTTTTCGGGGTTATGTGCCCGAGACACGCGCATAATTTCGTTTCCGCACGATACCTTGAGTAAATAACAACCCCTTTTAACCAAACTTGCTATATGCATTGATATGATCAAGATCTGGTTTAGGATTGTTATCTGTCCATTGATATTATCAAGAACTGGTTTAGGATTGTTATCTGTCCTTCCGTCATTTTCTTTCCAGACATTTTCGCAATGATAACTTTAATACATAAACAAATAATTGCTATGGCGGGGTATTATGCTTGCGTTGCTTTTATTTGTTTGTGCATCGGTGGTTTCGTATGTGACGCTTGCTTATATTTTAACATTTCGTGAAAACTGTCTTCTTAGGGAAGCTTCTTTGCTTGGAAAAAATAAGATCAATTTGTTGTCTGCTGAATAAGCCCAGAGAGTTGTAAAGGTTAATTCTAATACATGTTTACATCTTAGAAGTGTTTTATAATACTGCGGATTTCTATGTAGTTCGGTGGCAAACAGTGTAGAACCTGATCAGACGCCACATTCTTGGGCGTCTGATCAGTGTCTACACTGTTTCCTAAAAATCCTCTTTAGTTTAAACATCAGTATTTTATTTCAACACTTTATCCTACTCATATTTATAACAAATAACATATTCATTAGGATAGGAACGAAAGCATTCCACTTGTTTGGTTCCTCTACCTACTAAAATCAACTTTGTAGGACAACAGGCATAAATGTACTAAAATTCTTAAATTCAGATTTGAACAAGTAAAGTTGACTACCCTAAAATGTATCTAAAGGTCCTGACTGAAAGGAAAATAGTTTAGATCCTGATCAGATGGCTCTAGATCGACATGGGTCTATATATTTTTGCTCATTCATGTCTGTTCGTATATTGTGTAAATACGCCAAAAGCCAAATTACAACACTCTTTTCCACTCATCCAGCAATGTTAGACGGACAAATACAGGTGGTAAAAAGGACTTGTTCAAATTATAGGATAGGTATGATAAGGAGTTTGGGCCAGCAGTCTAATATAACGAGAAATTAATCGATCTAGTAAACAGGATAATTTTAACTCATTTATACCGAGTGGACTCTTCTACCCTTATTAATTAGATGAGTCCATTTGTCACTTAAGTGGTGTATGCTTTATTTTACAATAATCATTTTTACAGAACTTCCTATATCTATTAAGGAAACAGTGCAGACCAGATCAGACGCCGCATAATGCGGCGTCTGATCTGGTCTGAACTGTTTGCCTTTGTCCCCCTTATGGGAGGCCAGGCTTAAATGGGTTAATAAATGAATCTCAGGTGGAGAAAATGTACCTGTGGAAAATGTACCTAAGACATTGATTCGAATGAAATGTCAACTCTTATTATCTTGGAAAAATAGGAAAAATGTTAACTAATGTAATGTGCTAGCATTTTAATTTACCGTATAAAGGGTTAAAAGTTGAGAATATTTTTAACTTCAAAGGCCTGACCATTGCGATTCAATAGAATACCACTTGTCGCACGACCCGCAGAAAAATCGACCGATTGAAAGGTTGACTGTCGAAAAGTGTCCTATAATAAACTTATATATCCGTCTGTACGTCTGTTCGTTCGTGGTCTTTTGGCGAAAATTGCTATAGCGCTTAAACCTTTGGGAATATTTTGATAATTTTGGTATACTGCAGATACCGACAAGATCTAGCCAATGAACTTGCCAAATGTAAGTTTTCACTGACAGAGACTAAGCCGAGACAAACAAAAATGTGAAAATTAAAAAATGGCCATGACCCTTGAACCGTGAGGAATATTTTGAATTTTTTTCACTACTGATTGGTACCGACAAGATCTAGCCAATGAACTTGCCAAACATTTGATTTTATCGATCCGAGGCTGAGCCGAGGCAAAACGAAAACAGTTATATAATAAAAGTTTACCATTTTTCATAACTTCCAAATGTTCAGTGCTGCCGACAGTTATAGAATAACATAGCAGTTTTATACTAAACCGACATGCCATGTAAAGCGGGTCTTGCACCTCGGCTGAAAGTTGATCTTTAGAAACAAACAAATTCAAGACAAATAAGAATAAGAATATGCACTAAGAAGTATATAACATGGATAACGGAATACGAAAGGAGGAAATACGAGCGTATAATCGGCGTTTACTTTAGTCCTCATGGTATGTTCTGAATAAAGTAGACCTCGAAAAAGAATATATGTGAGTTTACTTTAGCTTGAAAGAAAAAAAAAAAACACGAAACGAAAACAAAAGAACATCTCTGAGTTTATTTAGTTCTTGTGGTATGTTCTGAATAAACTGAACAGCGGGAACATTTATTTTAATCTATTCAGGTCGCAAAGATATATGATCTCAGTACATTAAATATACACTGGCTCCAGTCTCTAGTGACTAATTTATAAATTGTAATTGTCTTTGATAGAGAAACTAAATTAGAATTAAGACAGTATTAACATGCTATGATTATAAAGGCTTCATAACCTTAGCATGTTAATACAGTGAACTCTCGTTACAACGACAGCATTTATTCCCAAAGACGTTGCGATTAAAATGAATTTGCTATTGTACAGAATACTTAATGAGCAATTTGATATGTAAGAAAGGTCTTGTTTTGTTCTTATTTCCTCATAGAACATATGATTTGGATAGTTATTAGATTCGCCTCACTGAGGCAATTCTAACAAATATTCAAAACATATGTTTCTTTAAGGTATTAAATACAATATTCTTACATAATGTGTGACTAACCGTTACCTTTGTTTGTGTTAAGGTTTTACGGCCCAGTCAACACAATGGGGTCATGTCGAGCGCGGTCAGTTTACCTAACCACACGTTTACTGGGCAGGCTTAGTTCTCTAAGCGTTTAACCAGTATTGTGCACATTCTTTCGCCAGAAACTGACAACTGTCCTTCTTGAATCAACGGAAGGGAGAGAATGACCGTAGAAAATATTTCATGATCAATCTCCACGAAAGAATGTTGCCGACCTCGGCGGGGGTTGAACCCGCGACCTCCTGGTCTCCAGTCGGACGGCGCATCCAACTGAGCCACCGAGGCCGGCTGACTAACTGTTACCACTTAAGCGAAGGTTTCGTGACAGTCAAATTGTCATTATAACGAATTTTGTCGTTGTATCGAGTGTCGGTCTAAAGAGGGTCGTCTGTATTGGCTTTGTATTATTTCAATGTTTGTATCTAAGAGTTATAAACGTTAATACATTTAGTCCCTGTGGACTGGGGCTAATCTATATTAAATACGGAAAGGCAAAATAATACTTTCATAGGGCAAGACACTTTTGAAGTTGCGTAGAATGAAAATTACTATTGAGGAAGAACACATTCAATTAACCCATTTATGCCCAGTGGACTCTTCTACCTCTCTCTTTGGACAGGTTCATTTCCAATCTAAGGGATGTCTGGTTTGTTTTAAGCATTACCATTTGTTATAGAAATTCCTGTATTTAATGCAAGCAGTGCAGACCCAGGTCAGACGTCTGGGTTCTGTGGCGTCTGATATGGGTCTACGCTGTTTGCTAATGTCCCTTTCATTGGACGCTAGGCACAAATGCATAAATGGGTTAATTTTAAAGGTCTGATAATAACAAACAATGATTGAGGTCTAGGTACTTAACGCTTAGCATGCCGGGTAAAATTTTCCGCGAGAGGACATATTGAAAAAAAATATATTATTTTTCCCAGAAAACAGGTATTGGCATTTCATGCAAATTGTCTAGACAATTTGCATGAAATGTCGAATTCTGTTTTCTGGGAAAAGTAAGAAAACAATATTATCAATTTGTCGTCTGCTGATATTGCCCAGAGAGTGGTAAAGGTTAATTTACGCCACACTGGGAAACGTGAAATTTTAAAATCTGTTATCTAGATGCATAAAGAAACAATGGGCTTAAATAAACACAATTTTTATTTATGATGGATACTATGGACGCAGGATTAGATTATGACTGTGGTTAAATGGAAAGAGGTACAAAATCTGTAACAAAAATGAGGTATTAATTATTTAAACCAATATATACATAATAAAAACCAGGGATGAACAAATTAAATTATTGGTCCCGTTGAAGTGGTATAAATCAGAATATGTTTGAGCCGGGGTTGTCTGCAAACGATATATATACATATAATGTCATGAGAACAGCGAATGCCCAGACCAGCTTGTGCATAAGTGATACGGTTATGATCTACACTGTTCGCATGCTGTATTTACCCTAAGTGTTCGGACAGACATGCCTGGGGAAACAATGGCATAGCTCCAGATAAAGAAACGATAATAAAAATCTCAAAGGTTGTCTTTGGAAACAAAAAATAAAAATTAGAAACTTAACACAACTTACAGTGAAGTAAAATAAAGATCGAAAAGGTTGCCTTTGAAAACAATGAATACACACTAGACCAAAAATCGGAAACATGGTTTTCGTGGAGAAGTAAGAAAAATATTATGTGAATAGCAACTCTTTTCTGGAGCTATGAATGTTAGACCCACGTCAGACGTCTGACCAATATCTACACTGTCACTCACTCACTGTCACTTTTAGACACATAAACAGATAATAAAATGAACTTATTCAAATACAGTCGACTCTGGTTATCTTGAAGTCAACTAGACTCTCTGAAATAATTCGAGATATCCGTACCTCGACATATAAGATTTGCAGAATTGAGGAAAAAATAAATTCAATAACCACATTTCACAAATGAATGTGTAATTTGAACCCTGAAGTTAGAGACACAATGTATTAAAAATATTGTGGAAAAGAGGAGAACTTTCTCCTTAGGAGCAATTTCACCTCTTTTCCACAACATTTTGTTACCTGTTGTTAGATTTTAATTTTTAAACAGGGACCAGATTTTCATTTCGAGATAAGCTATTATTCGAGATAAGCCTAAGTCAAGTTCGGGATAACGAGAGTCGACTGCATAAGGACAAGCATGGTAAGAAATTAAGATATCCAAATACTTAGGGTAAAATACACTTCACAATATTTGATGAACGTTTATTAAACTAAAATTCGAACAATGTATCCCCTGACCAGACTGCAGTCTGCTCGATTGCGTAGAATGGGCTTGTGGGTTTGTAGTGACTACGGGAGATAACTCAGTTATGTATGTCTCAGTGGAAGTGTTAAAAAAACCGATTTCAATGACACGAACTGATTGCTTGTTTACCATGGCTGATTCGAACTTGTTTTTGAGTCCCTAAGAAATTCTTATCTTAAGAGAACAAACATTTAGGGATATTTTAGGGAAATTTTCTTATTTTATTATGAAAATGTATATTGTGTGTACTCATTAGAATCGCCTCATTGAGGCGATTCTAATGAGTACACTCAACATACCGCTATTTCATAGAAGATCGAACATACATCCCCCTGTTATCCCCATTCGCCTCCTGACCTGGCGCTATGATTAACCCATTGGCTCGAACTACCCATGTCTAGAACAAATTTCTATCGTCCCAAAGATGTTCGAGCCTCTGAAGTTCGACTGTGTAGGAGAAACATCAGTACCATAGTAAAATCGTTTCTTTACGCTGCGATGGATCATTACAACAAATCAATGAAAACAATAGTTGCATTTTTCGGATTGTCATTGTTGCTATCAGCACACATGGTTACATCGAAATTTGGCATGACAGGGAATATTGCATGTTTTGATTCGAGAATAACCTGATGACGAAGGCGGTCTTACAATATATGCCTATGCGCATGCCTAAACCAGAGTGAGGTCAAAATGCTCATATCATTCGGAGAACTTTTGGACATACCGTTTTACGTACTTCTAAATTCTAGATCCATTTTACCACCTTTTGATGTGCCTTTATTGCTAGATGAGTGGTAAACAGTGTATCCCCTGATCAGATGCCGCCTTCTGCGGCGTCTGATCTTGGTCTACACCGTTTGTTTAGGTCTCTCTGTCCGAATACTTTGGATAAAAACGGTAATTTTCTAAAATAAGTTATCTGAACAAGCATTGACACGATTATGCATGTGTAGAGCTTAACCCTGAGGATATAAAACTTTTTTTCATGCTCAACTCAACTGAGCATGAAATTTTACTTGGCCATAAAAATAAAAATGCAATCAAAACTTTTTTCATGCTCAACTCAGCTGAGCAAGCTCAGCTGAGTTGAGCATGAAAGAAGTTTTAAAAATTTGTCAGCATTTTAAGATTTACAAAATAAATTTCATGCTAACCTGAGTTGAGCATGAAAAAGTTTTATAACCTCGGGGCCTGGTCTGAACGTGTACATTTCTCACTGGATTTAAAACCGACTTTGTCATGACAACATCCTTAAGCTGACTAGATAAATCTGTAAGGGAGATCATTCTGACATGAAAATATTTACCTCCCTTCTCAAAGGGGCTACACTTACAGAAAAGTATTTGTTCCCTCTGGGGATAAATTATTTTCTTGAAGAGTATGGTATTTACCACTAGTTTTCGGACAGAAATTTCGAAGCAAAGAGTGTGGACTCAGATCAGACGCCGCAAATGCTCAGACGCCGCAAATGCGGCGTCTGATCTGGGTCCACACTATTTGCCACTCGTCCAGCAGTTTTAGATACACCAAGAAGGGTAAATGGATTTATTAGTGTTTTAGAACAGGTACAGTAAAGGAGTTAAGGTGTCCGAACACCGAGGGTTAACTTTGTAGCCGCCTTTGAGATGGGAGTCGTTTATCAGGGGACCCAAACCTGTTCTGCAATAGTGGTTTCCTCTTTGAGAAGAGAGATAAATACTTTTAGTACAGAGTGCTCTCCCTTTAAAGTTCACCAGTCACTTTAACGAGTTTTAACCAGTACCCAGCAAACACAGAACGTCAAAATAACGTTGCTTTCAGGTCACTGCGACGTCGAAACGACGTTATTATCCACGCTCTGTGTTCACTGGGTATCACGTTTTAGTTCTTGAAGCGATGTAATATCTCTCAACTTGATAGAGTCCCACTACACCACACCTTCTGTCTTTCAATCGTTCTACAAATGACCTGGCGGTTTCCCGGATGTTAAGCCCTTCCTCGCACTCACATAACACAACGAAAGTATACTGCTCAAGGTCACTTGTTGATTTCAGGAATGTAACGCGTCGTAATTTCAGGGCCGGAGGGCACTTCCATAAAACATATTGTGCACCACTCCAAGTTTTCCATGTTTCTTCCAAACTGTCTAAGTGTCCGTCTGTACGGAATGCCGATACTATGTATACACTGTCTTTACTCACTGGTGTCCTTGGCAACGGTTTGACGTCATCACGGAGAATATACTCCAGCTCATTGTAGACACCTAAAATGATTTCATCAACAATTATTTATACTACCATAAATAAATATTCCGACACTTTAACCCCTGGCAACAGCCATACTTATTCTAGATTCTGAACAAACAGGTGATGCAAAGATTGTAGGAACTCATTAGAAGCGCCTCGTCGAGGCGCTTCTAATGTATATCCACAATATATGTTTTTTATGGCTAAATAAGAAACATTATCCCCACATATTATTCCTTAACACCTCTTCCAAGATGGGTCATAATCTGTGTAAATTACTTAAAAGACTGTCACTGCTCCCCAAGTCCCTCGTAAGACACATGTTTTGAGTTTCTGAACAAAAGTTAGGAGCCAAAGCATTAGGGAAGACGCAATTTTCTATGTCTGAAAGGAGGTATAAAGTATCAACAAGAAAAGATATGATAAAATATGTCATATATGGGGAGTTACTAGTGGAAAATGGGAATGTTATGCAGAAGTGAATTGAAACAATGGGAACATAAAGAAGATATGAACCAAAGAGTAACTATAATGGAAGGTTTGCATAACATTGTGCAGAAGGTATGCTAATACTGTATAAGGGAACGAGCCCCAAATTGTGTGACGTACAAAATATTGAAGCCCTTTAACTTTTATGGCACAGATAGCCTTGCTCTAAGAGTGCTTACAAGCCTGTATAGCCTTCTCTTAAAATGGGCCATGTCCCGTAGAACAAACTGTTTGCTCTCTGTCCGTGAGTGCCGCTATTCCTATCCCAGTCTGTACCCAAGGGCCAATATGGAAACTATATACGGGTACTAGTACAGTATGTAGAAGCCCTACTTGAAAAAAAATATAAAGATGGACGGACAGACGGGAGCAAGTATATATTTCCCACGAGTTCTACTTTAAAGATTTTGTCTTAATTCTGGGGAGCTTAAAGGAAAATGCTCATGAAATAATTTAGAAAAGGTAACACACTGACAATATCCTCTCTTGTACAGAACTAATTAAAAAAAAAAAAAAAAAAAAAAAAGAAGTATTGAGAAAATAATGTCCTCTGACTCTTCTAAAATTAGAACTCGGTGTCATCAGAAAGTTTTATTACTTTCAAATACAAAATTTTGAATAAACTGTAAATCCACTTTATTACTATTGATTCGAAGAAACAGCATTTCCACTTCAAATTATTTTTCTGAAACTCTGCATTTCGAGGGGAGGTAATAACGATAATATTGATAAAATCCAGACCTACTGACAACAATCGATTTTGCTTGTACAACTGTTGTAGAACCTTTACAACTACAATTTTAATACCGTAATATTGTGGCAAATTGAAAATAGCAATTTGTTGCTTCATGAGTATTTTAAATATTGATCAGTGATGATTTGTCTTTCCGAGCATGATTTTTATGTCAGTTCAGGTAAACAGTTATAAGCGCATTAGCAATTGCATTTATAGTCATTTAATTCTTGTTTCCCGTAAGTTCTCTGTTTAGTTTAACAACCAGTGTATAATTTTTAATTGGAAAACATTAATGACGTCATGAATTACACAGATCTGTTCTTCTTATACGCTATATTCTTACGCTCCTAATACTAGCCACAAATTTCTTCTAGAAATAATACCGGCTTACTATTCCGAAAGAAAAAAATAAAAACAGAGTTTTTCGCCTTAATAAAGTAGTTCAAAAGTACTAGGTATAACCAGTGAAGAAATGCGAAATCCGGCTTTTTATTTAAATAACATGCAAGTACTCGATATAATTCTACACTAATTGCCGTGCACTCTATAATAAAAATTGTCTACTTTCTTTTTATAAACAGTTGTTTCAGGAACTATTTTTTTTATCTCGCAATTTCTGTCAAATACAATATGCAATACGAAAGCACGCCTATTCAAATATATTGAAAGTTTTCAGATAAAAAATCTGATATTTTTCATACTTCTGCTCGAAACATACTTTGTGGGTACTCGTTAGAACCGCCTCGCCGATGCGGTTCTAATGAGTACCCACAATTTATGTTTTGAGCAAAAATAAGAAAAATAATGTTTACCCCTGTAAATCCCAGATTTACTATACAAAAGTGGAGTTTACGGGGGTCAAAATTATATAGGTACGTTTTCGAGATGGGACTAATGTTATCATACGAGACTGAGACTACCCCACCCCCCCTCACCCCCCCCCCCCCCCCCCCCACACACACACACACAAAATCGTTGAATCTTGATCAAAACATTCTTCTTGAGATGGATAGGTGAGCGCTTCAAGTTTCAAAGCACTTCCTCAAGGGCAACAAAAGTTGCCAACCAAGATGCATCTGGACGGGACAATTTCTACGTTTAGAAGGGGAAGATAGGTCATGCAAATATACTAACAAATATTAGCTTTCACAAAAAACTTGGTCTTTGCTTCGCATATTTTGCCTGGCACTTTATGGGTTAATTATTGTGCTGTTGGCTATGTGTAGACTAATTCACACAGCATTCTTGCTTATGAGCCAAATAGTTGACGTACTCGGATCAGAATTACTACATATTACAATTATTGCCATGGATATTTTACCAACAACTGTTAATGCTTAAAACGCTAAACACAACTGCAGCAGATGACATTTTAATCTACTTTTATTTTTCAGGGAAAATATGGTATGACATTCCATGTGAATCGTCTGCCTACCAGACGAGTAACATGAAATGTCAAGCGTTATTTTCTCTGAGAAATAATAAAATTAATTTTAGAATGTCAACTTCTACAAATTTACTTAGCGTTCTAAGGATTTTAGTGCCTGATTGGTTCAAGGCCGCTGTTACATGCGTAAGAATCGACGAGATAAGATCGACTGACAGACCCAGGAAACCCAGTTTCAAGAGCTTAAAAACCTTCATATAATGCAGTTCCGAGCGTTACGAACTAACCAGTTTTATTTAAAAGCAAACAAAGCACCGCATTACGAAAACATGCCTATTCAAATATATTGAAAATTTTACTACCAAAAAATGGCATTTTTTTAGATAAAAAAAATACTGGTATTTTTCACATTTCTGCTCAAAACATAGATTGTGGGTACTCGTTAGAACCGCCTCGGTGAGGCGGTTCTAGCGAGTACCCACAATCTATGTTTTTGAGCAGAAATAAGAAAAATAATGTAAACCCCAGTTTTACTATATAAAAGTGGGGTTTAAGGGGGTCAAAATCATATAGGTAGGTTTACGTGATGGCGAGTGGGGCGGTTGCCTGAAATTGTTTAGGCCTCTAGACCTGTTTGGGAATTACACTAAAACTAAAGTCCCTTTCGGTACCCGATAGCCCCTTTCCGGTCTTTCGTCCGTCGATATTATACTCAATATGATTAAAACCTTATTTCTTCAAAAGTTTGAAGTTTTATTCGGTTTTGTTTATTCATTCGCTATTCATTAGCATCAGAACGTATAAGGCTAATATGTTTGAATGCAGAATTTAGTGTTATCAGCATTAGCAGGTAGCTATTTGTTAAATAGTCGTTAGGTTGGTTTTACCAGAAAAACGGATTGCCAGTCTAAGTGTGGTATGTTAAATCTAGTGGCGGTTTAGACTGCGCAAATATGTTTTTGTTGTTTCTCATCACGAAAACATACCTATTTAATTTTGACCCCCTTCAACCCCACTTTTATATAGAAAAACTGGGGTTTACAGGGGTATACATTAATTGTCTTATTTCTGCTCAGAAACATAGATTGTGGGTACTCGTTAGAACCGCCTCGCCGAGGCGGTTCTAACGAGTACCCACAATCTATGTTTTGAGCAGAAATATGAAAACTTTCAGAATTTTTTATCTGAAAATTTTCAGTTTTTGGAAGTAAAATTTTCAGTATATATTGAATAGGCATGTTTTCGTAATGTTATCGTCTTTATATAGGGACCAGGAGCCTGGTTACTTTTCCATAGGCTTCCATCATAGCATTTGGCTAGATTCTAACCCTAACAATATTCCTTGATTTCCAAATAGCTGCCCTTGAACACGAGTAGCCTCATTCTGATGGAAAATAAACAAACAAAAAAAAAATAAATATATAAAAAAAAAAATGTTTATCAGGTCTTATTTTTCAACATTAGCATACCAAAAATACTGTTGATAAATTTAACTTTGGTCTGTAATTAAATGAAATATATTTTGTGTAAAACTGATATAAATTCGGTCTAATATTATCCCAACAGAGTCAAGCTTTTTATTGCGGGTCGCCCTGGCGAGCCGCATATATAGGAATTGCGCTAATCACATATATCAAATATCGAACCCAGCTTAACTTCCAAGACTGTTGATTAAGTAGTCGTGCATCTGATAACGAATAGAATAGAATGTTTTATTATCCAATTATGGCCGCTTTCAGGTATACAATTAACGAAATCGTTCGCTTCCATACCGATTTCGCCCTCAAATGATGCTTCAGCAAGTACGAGAATTCACCAAGACATTTAAGGAACAGCTTATAAAGTATTGGTGTGTCTAGACCTAGAGTAAGGCAGATAGGTTCGGGATCCTTAGGTTAGTCAGGAAGAAGTGGAAAGCGTGCAAAAGCGTACAGCCAGGATTGTAACAGGAAATTACAAGTATTGTTAAAGAAGCTTATTCTGCCCTCAAATGAAATGATGCTTCCGCAAGTAAGAGAATTCATAGACTTTTTTTATTGAAAGATTTGAAAACAAATTAGAAAGACTCAACCAGAAAAGATTAATACTTAACAAGAAATATCATTTTAATAATAAAATATTTAGACGAATTCTAATTACTTTGCACATAATTTGGTCTGACTAAACGGCGAAAGAAAAACTGTTTTGGTACGTTCACTTTATTCATGGTACTATTTAGCCAGAATATGCAGTACAAGCAATTGCTGAAGTTAAACGACCCCGGCTAGCTTTTTGAAAAAGCTAATACTTGTAAACTTCGCCATTGGATATACTTTCTGTTGATTCCAGCCTCACCACCCTAATTGAAGCCCTGTTCCCTATTGCAATTTTTAGATTGAATCAATGTGAATAGATATTCTTGGAGATTTAATCGCCATTTTCACAACGAGACAATTTTTGTGATTTCCTTTTGCTTTCCCGCGCACCAATCAGCTTCTGCAAAGTGTGCACTCTATAAGGAAAGCGGAACAAATTGTTTCCTTATATTGTAGACACCTTTTTAGAAGGGACGCGAACAATTTTTGACAGACTTACCTCCCACTGAAGTGTATTAGTTCCCCTTAAGGTGAATGGATAGACAGAAAGATTTTCAGCCACTATTATCAGCAAGGCATTTAATTTTGATTTCAATCACAATACCTTGGGAGTTATCTAGGCATCTTTTTTTCATATATTGAGCCGGGGCACAGCTTTTCCTACAGGAGTGCATGTGCGCACAGCGAAGACTCCGTCACAGCAACAGCACAGCAAGTTACAGGAAATGTTGTGCCCTGGCTCAGTTGCTAAAGCCGTAGTCAATTCCTCGATGGCTTGGACTAGCTGCATGTTCAAGACGTGATGTTTCAGGCGCTAACCAAGAACACAGTTCCAGCTAACCTGGTCCCCTGCTTCAGATCCTATAGTATCCGAAGTCAAGGTAAAACAGTAGCCATCATGGACAATGGCTGCGAACGTATCGCGGATACATCTATAATGACAACAAACTACGTCATTAACATTGCTGCGTATTTCTCATATGTTTGGATTCTTGGCAAAGCGCCGAGAACGCAAAATACAGCGAAAAACGCAGAGTGCATCAAACATGCCCATTTTACAGCAGCAGTTTATATTTAGTTATAATTATTATTATTCGTTAAAAAGTATTTAGAATATCATCTGCTACAATTTCATGTTTTTTTGTTTTTTTTTTTTTGTTTTTTTTTTTTTGTTTTTTTTTTGTCTTCTCGATGTGTCCGAATATTCTAGAAGCCCGCATTTTTTTCTGAAGACAGCCACTTCATATGATAGTTAACTTACAACGCCAGTATTACTCTCTGAACTGCACAAATAACCGAATTTATTGTGCTGCAACATGAGAAAATATACCATCGGACCTAATGCACTCAGCGAAGCTTCAGATTGGCCTGCGCATATGCACAGTCTGTTCTGAATCATCACTGGGCACATTTTCAATAGCCAAGGATATAAAAATTCTTCGTGTATACAACGAAGACTCTGATCAGACTGTGCGGATGCGCAGGCTGATTTGAATTTTCTTTGGCGGCACATTCCAGAAGGTACTTTTCCTTATATAGTGGGTCAGTTCAGCAAGATTCAGAAAGAATAGTTACTGCCGAGAAAGTGTGAATATTTCAGCATTATGACGTACAGTATAACCTCAATGGCTCGAACACGGATGGCTCGTTTACCGTGGATGTTTCGAACTAGTTTTTCAGTCCCTACAAAATTCTTCCAATAGCTCAAGAAAACAAATATTTAGGATTTTTTTCTTATTTTATCATGGAATTGTATGTTGTGTGTACTCATTAGAATCGCCTCATCGAGGCGATTCTAATGAGTACACTCAACATAGAATCGTTGTGTAGAAAATCGAAAAGATTTCCCTAAATTCTCGCTATTTGCTTCCTGAACTGGTGCCATGATTAACCCTCAGTGGCTCGAACTACCCATGTCTCGAACAAATTTCCACGGTCCCAAAGATGTTCGAGCCATTGAGGTTCGACTGTATGTATCTAATGAATTAAAAAGGCCCACTAAATGTTAAGTAGGCCAAAAAATATTCAGCTCTAGAAAATAAGCATCTCGGTATAAATTTGATCAAATTCAGTTAAGAAATAATTAAGAGAAATGCTATGGTTTAAAGTTTGTATTGTTGTTAGCTTGGGCGCAGACATTTTGAACATTTAATGGATATTTAATGTTTGTAGAACTCAAATAAAAACTGCCTGTTGACAAGACTATTCTTGTTTTGTTAATTAATTGCTAGTGTAGATACAAATAAAAATATTACATGTATATAGCAATAACATATTGTTTCAGGTGTAATTTATTTCTGCTTTGCATCATTTACTACGAGGTTATGACGTCACTGACCAAAATGGCGGCTTCCAGAACACAATTTTCTAAATCTTCAAAAAAAAAAAAAAAAAGTTTTTTTTTTTTTTTTTATCTGTCAACCGATTTTAATAAAAATAATTCACCCAACTGCTAAGCTTAATGGGCTCTTTATTTTATAATGTATTTATCATTTAGTTTATGCATATGTCAGTATTCCGTTTTAACTTCTTTTACCACTCTCTGGCCTAATTCAGCAGACGGTAAACTGAAGATATTTTTCTTCCCTACCTCCTCCCCAACCCCCCACCCCCTACACCATAAAAAAAGGTTTTGACATTTTATGCAAATTGTCTCCATTGGATGCAATTTGGATGAAATGTAAAATCCCACTTTTGGGAAAATAGGAACAAATATTCCAACATGTCGACGTCTGCTAACCGTTAATAAGTAAAAAAAAAATGAGAAGTTGCTCCTAATCTTCCGACATAAAAACGTTGAAAGCGAAGGTAGACTGAATAGACGTGAAACGACAATACTCCGCCACTAGCGTGTGGCGGGCAGATAACGCTGTCAAAAATTAAAGAAATTTATCGATTAGCAATCCAAACCCGGGTAGCTGTCCACAATCAATGCACATACCAAGTTTGGTGAAGATCCATTTAATATTTACCAAAGCCATCGTCCGGAAACGAAAATATGGACGATCGGGCGGACGGACGGACGGACGGACGGACATACGGACGAATTGACATACGGACGTCCGACGTGAAACCATAATACCCCGCCAGTGGACTAAAGGATGAGCCACGTGTTACGCGGTATACATATCGGGCAGGAGACATCTTTCAAATTACGTGTCAAACTGGGTTTAACATATTTCATCTAGAAATCATTATTTCATATATATATTTTTTTTCATGGGCGCTTCCATCTTGAAATGATCGCCCTTTTATCCTGTCTTCGAAATGCCAGAAAATGTTGTTATAACTTGTGTCCAATCCCTTTGTTTAAAATGCAATAAAATATGATTAATCTAATCTAATCTGTCAGAAAATGCCTTGGGAACTTGACATGTTGCCAAAAACACCGATAGCTAGCGCTCTTATTTATTTTATTCTGAGCACGCAGTCGAACGTATTTCAAGGGGAGATAAAAATAATAGATGTCGGCTGCTATTTACCGCTTAGAGTTTGTTAAAAGTCAAAGAAAGAGCGCATATTGATTAAACCATTTAAAAGCGTCGCCTTTTACGTAAACATCGAAGAAACAGTGTGATTTTTGGAATATTTGGCCGCCAGTGAGGTTTCATACATCTATTGGAGATTTAAAATTCTCAATGAGTTTTTCCTTAAATAGCAAATATTACCTTTACCATCCTCTGCGCGAATTTAGCAGACGGCAAATAAAAGATATACAGTCAAACCTGACCTAAAAGCCACCTGTCATTTGAAGGTCACTACATGTATCTAAGATTCCATTACAAGCAAAGGAGATCTATCTGTATTAAAAAGGCACCTTAAGCAACCTGTTTTTGACATTCCCATAGGCGCT